>MNAD01000201.1:0-15892 GCA_001895945.1 Trametes pubescens | reverse complement strand
GATCGATGGCGGTTTTGAACGCTAACCCCTCGCGGTGGGCTCCAGATGATGAAGACCCGAACCGACCGCCTGGTCCGAGTCGAAGGCGAGGGTGAGAGCGCCGACCAGCACAAGGGAGGAGGACGAGAGCCTAGATAGCCGAGTGTAACCACCTAGATAGAATGAAGGGGCAAAGCAGAGAAAGGATCCGAACGACGCGTGAGCGTGTCCGAGAACAGAACGCGGGCAACGAGGAAGCGAAGGCGACGATAGGCGACGATGAGCGACGATGGCGAGGGCGACGAGCGACGAGGGTGAGCAAAGCGCGCGGGACCGCGAGGCTTGAGGCACGAAGTCGGACGGTGCGAGAACGGGGAGAAACCAAGCTGAGATTCCTGAGCCGCTGGCTCGCTCTACATGTACGGATGAGTCTGGTGCTACGAGGGCCGGGGCGGGCGTCGGGATCGACGAGCCTGTATGGTACATGCGAACGCGCGCGGACGCCAGGGCGCGCCACCATCCGATACGGCGGCTGCGCGCCCCGCGCGGCTACTGACTTCGCCTTCGCCGAAGCGCTCTGCTACTACCTAGGTACTCGTCGATGCCAAAACCTGCTGAGCCCGCGCGCGCCGGCGTCGCGAACTCAATAGAGTCCGCAGACCGCTCAGCGATGCGGGCTACCTATCACCGTGATGGTCACATCCCCCTCGACTCCGTTGTCGAGTTGTCGCGCCATCAACACAATTCACAGCTGCGGAGTCACGACCATGGCATTTTCTCAACAGCCCATGCGCATGTGGTGAACTTCCGTGCCGGCAGAGTGGGACTAAGTATATGTACACGGTACAATTGGAGCAGAAAGACGACCCTGAGCACAGGACTCGCATTCCATGGTTAGTCTACTTCCTAATATCTTGACTCGCTCGAGGCCTGCGACTCGTCACGAGCCTTCTAAGTCCCGCCTCGCGCATCGCACATCCTGCTTGAAGAGTATGGAAGACGTCTGCGGCAGAGGATGACTGTGCACCGGCGAGAATGCCGCTCGCGCCGCACACTGTAAGCCGGTCAGTACATGTTTGCACTCAAACCTTCGTGCCAATTCCTGATTTGTTGAGTATAGCGTGCCAGGCCCCTGATTTTGCCGTGAGTCTCTAAGCCATTAAGCTACCCCAAACTCGAGGCATTCGTCATGGGGTCATATTAATTGACACAAGACTCGTACCCACACACTCCAGGCTGGAATTGCATGCAAGACGGCTTATTATAAGAAAGTCCAAGAGCTCTCAAGTGTTTACATGACATTTTCTGCATCGCTGATTCCAAGGATGGATGGCTGAAACCGCACTGGCATGAATGGTTACACGCCGTAACGCGCCGCAAGAGCCTCCTGGGTAGCGGGCGGGAACTGCACGACCTGCGCCGCCCAGCCGACAGCGTCGGGCTGCTTGAACCCGTTGAGCAGCTGCTGAAACATGTCGTTGAGCTCCAGCGACGGCTGCTTCCACTGGACGATCGCGTCGCAGAAGCACAGAAGGCTCTAAAATCAACAGCGCTCCGCGTCAACACAACCCCACTTGACGCTACAGACGAGCACTGACCTTCTTGATTCCAGCCGGGTTCATCTGCACGAGCGTGCAGAGCCCGCGGAAAGCGGAGTCCTTCTCCTCGTTCTCCCGGATCTCGTAGAGCGCCTGACACCACGCATGCGCGAACTCGGGCAGTAGCGGCGCAACCAAGGCGGGGTGCATCAGACCGATCCGGCCAATCGACACCGCGGCGTCCTCAAGCAGCTTCGGCGGGGCCTTCGGGTGCCGCAGGATGGGGATAAGCTGCGAGACAAGGGGGTGAACCCATTGCCGGAATTCGGCCTCATCTGACAAAAAAAATTGAGCCGAACATCTTGCACAAGCTCAGAGATGGACTCACCGCGACCGAACCGGAGTGCGATCTCGCCGGCCGCCCAGGCGGCGTTATTGCACGCACTGACGAATTCGACCTTCGGTCCCGGGTCGAGCTGCACCGTGACGCACTGCATGATCCGGGACACCTGTGGCCGAAGCAGCGGGAAACAGTTCTTGGACATGCCGCCTACCAGCGCGTAGCCCGATTGCCGCACCGCCGCGTACGGATGCTTCATGCAGTTGATAAGGAGCTCGAAGATGTTCGGTTGGCTGCCCATTATGTGTTGCTCGAGCTCCATCCCGAGGCCCTGCATCAACCCATAGAGAATATCGAAGGCGGCGAAGAGTGAACGATCAGGCTGGTTCATCTCGGGGTCCTGCTGGCATGTTTCGTACTGACGCAGGAAGGTGTGCACGATGGCGTGGCACCGGTCGAATATGGGAGTTGCATACGGGAGGACTGCTGGTCCCATCGCGATCGTGACGGAAGCAAGACACTGCGGGCGGGATATGAATGATCGCACTATACTCATGCAGCTGGAAACGCACCTGAAGGAGAAGGATCAATTCGTCGTTATCGTCCTTGAGCTTCGACCACCGCTCTAGTAGTGAAGGCATCAAAATCTCGACGTATGTCGGACTCTGCAATGCCGAGCCGACGGCGTCCGCGAGAGTTTCAACAGCATCGTACAAGACAAGAATATTACTTTTTGCATATTTCTGGAACGAGATGAGGAACTTCCGCAAGACGAGCTCGAGGTACGGGGCCAGCTCGGGGCCTGCTTCCTCTTCGAGTGCGGCGAATGCGCTGCATGCCGCCTTTTGCACGAGCTGGTTGTCGTCTATCATCATCCTGAGAAGCTACAAAACATAATAAAAATGTCGTTTTTTCGATGGGCGCACAATTGTACTCACACCTTGCAGCGTGGGGACGAAGATTGGGGTCTTGTGTTCCGGCGAAATCGACTGTGAGCACCAGCTGGCGTACCTGCCAAGAGTCCAGCAAGTGTGAGACCGCATGAGGGGCTTTGAAAGTAGTATTGAGTGAACATCCACGTCGAGAATAAAGGTATCCGGACGTACCTGAGGGTGGTTCAAAGCGTCGAACAAGTATGGCACCAGTGTTGGTAGGTGAGGCTTGATGGCGTCAATACACCCTGCGCATTGCCTGTTAGCTTCGAAACTGGAGTACCTCCATGCGACTGATTCCGACCTGGTGCTATTGCCCCGAGTGCGAGGATGCCGCTCTCGCATTGTAGCCAATCGTCGTTCCGCAGCTTGGTCTGCAACGGCTCGAGAAGCACGTTGAGCAGATCAGCGCCAAAGCGAACCGCGAGCGCATCTAACGCTGCCGCCGCATATTGGCGCAGGTTCCACGGGCGAGGCTCGATGCCTGTGTATCTGTCGTGCACGGCCACATTGTCGTCATAACGTTCATTCAGAAGCAGATCGTCCTCGCTGTGGACCATGCAGTCCAGCAGGACAGGCGAGACCTTGGCGAGGAACGGGCGGAGGTTCGGCGCGAGATCCGGGGCCTCTGCGAACGTAAGCCAGAAGTCGCATGCCTGGAGCGCGACATTCTCGTGCTTGTCCTTCGTGGAGTAGAGCATGTACTCCGCCACATTGACCATCTCCGGCATGAGCTTCTCCGGGCGCGAAGCTAGCAGCAGGACAAGTGTCTGGCAGACGTGTCTGTGCACAGCCGGATCCTCGTCCGACGCGCGCTTGAGGAGACATGCGATGAACGCGTCTATGCGCTCGAAGAGGGAATCACAGCCAATACTAGCGAAACTTGACAGACACGCGATCGCGTGAGCGCGCATCTTCGCGTTCGGGTGATCCGAGAGGACGATGAACACGGGGAGCGTGTACTTCAACGACCAGCTGCCGTCGATTTCCAGGTCAAGCTTTTCTGGGTACTTGTCGCATGCCTGCTGGAGGACACCTAATGCGGCCTGGACATCATGAACAGTTAGTCTCTGACTGAAAAATACCCCTGGACTATGGGAGGTGCTGCAACACTAGCTGACGCAAAAATCCGGGCCCTGGAGTGCCCCGCGCAGTGAACATTGTGTGAAATTGAGCGCAAGCGTTGGTTTAACCTGAAGTGGAGAGGCGCGCATGGAAAGGCTGACTCGGGGAACCGTGCTAGGTAGACAGTGTAAGCAGCATATCATGGGGTGTTATACGAGTTCGTGTCTCGGTGTTTCGAGGGGTGTACAGAATGTCGTATAGCACCCTGTGACATGCTGAGTATACTAGAGCCTACGGCTGGACGTGTGCCCGGTGGCTCAGCGTGTGCCAGCGCACGCAAGTAAAACTTAGTTTTGTAGATATGGCCGGCCACCATAGTCGCCTTATATGCCGGGAGAGATCAACATGTGATGCCTGTGGAAAGACGCACTGCATCTGAACGCATTACCCAGCAGCTAACGTGTCACCATTCGAGAAAGCATCTTTCATGGCGTAAAGCGACGCAAATGATGGGTGTGTGGCCAAGATTGTGCGCTTGAAGCCAGGCCGTGTTCATGAATTACACAGTATGGCACTCGGCTATTCGATCAAGAACACGGCAGGGGAGCGGACGCCGTGCAGACTGACGCATTAAAATCCGTACGCACCTCTTGTTGATCTCCGCCAGCTACTTCCAGCATATGCACCAGCTGTTGCAAGCACTCCGGCCAGTTCCTAGGCTCCAGGATCTCCAGGAATGCCACGATAGCCTGTGCCGCTGCGTGGCGAATCATGATCGACGGATCATTAACGGCCATCAGGACGGCGGACTTCGCAAAGGTTAAGACATCGGGAGAGGCGTCAAGGATGCACCGCGCGATGTCCTTCAGCAGGTGGCCTGCAATGATACGGATACGGTCGTCCTCTTCTGGCAGTGAGGACAAAATATATGCCAGGTAGCCGACACATTCTTCGCGGCGCGCAAAGTTTTGTAACTTCTGCGAAATGAACGGAATATGAACGGCTATAAATTTGCTAAGGAGAGGCGATGAGGACGCACTTGGGTTATGGTGCTCAGGAGGGTGGCATTGGTGCCACTCGCTTGTCTCAAAGTCTGCAGCAGTGTAAGTAGGAGTGGCCGCTGCGGCGTCCAGGATGCCATGATAGGCGGAGGGAAATCAACGGAAGCGCAGAGGCTGGTACAATTATCGAGACCTCGACGCGTGCCCGCTTATAGCGTGCGCAAAGCTGAGTTTCAAACACCGATTTTCGGGTCCATGCCGGGATGTCCGGTGGTGCGACAACAGAATAGGTATGAAACCTACTGATCTCGACCCCTTCCCTTCCGGCGCTTACTGATGAGGAGGTTCGGTTCGGTTCGTGCTGCCAGGGAGAGATAGCGATTTCGGCAGTCGAAGCGCCACGGTCGCGTGCCCCCATGGTACGCGCGTTGTGCGCCATCTTCGAAAGAGCACCTCGAGAAGCACGGCACCACTCGCTGGCTGACTGTACATGACTCGCTGCAGCAGAACGGCAAGGCAGAGTGGCTGAATTGCACGCTTGCTGAGCATGCTCGTGCTTTACTGTTCAACGCCCAGCTCCCAAAGTTTCTCTGGGGTGAAGCTGTCCTTCACACCTGCTGACTGTGCAACCAGACGTTGGGCAAGAACACACCTGGTACAACACCGCACGAGGTTGCAACTGACGAAAAGCCCGACCTCTCGCGCCTTCCTCGCTTTGGGGTGAAGTTCTGGATACTGCAGCAGAATGTCGGCAAGCTCGACCCAAAGTCCAAGCCTGGTTGGTGGATCGGATACAGCCTTGAGAGCAAAGGGCACAAGATCTACTGGCCGGAATGTTGCACGGTCTCCATCGAGCACGATGTCCGCTTCAAGCCTGATGCAGAAGTGCTCGTAGATGTGTGTGTACAGTCTGAGGGGGAGCTAACTTCTGGCAGCTAACTTCTGGCAGCGTCCTGAACACACCTGACTCGCCTTCTACCTCCTCCAGTTCGTCCTCATCTTCGCCGTCACCCCCATACACCCCGAAACTCAAGACTCCCAAGACCACAGCCGTCACACTGCCTTCAGTGTCTTCGCCGAAAGCATCTCAGGAGCAGACGTCGCTCAAGCCCATAGTTGCTGAGCAAGACGCGCCCGAGGAGCCGGCAGAACCAGTTGCAGAGGGCCGTCCGAAGCGCAAACACAAACGCTCCACTTGGGTCCGCAATCTGCAGGCTGGTGTCAGGACAACTGGCAGTCGAGGAGCTCAGCGTGTCCTGTCGTCCATCCTTGGCGAGGATGCACAGCTTGCAGCCGAGTTCTGGGAGGAGATGGAGAACGAGGGGGAGCTTGAGGATGGCACCACGCAGGACACGACTCCTTTTGACTCTCCACTTTTCGCACTCGCTGCCTTGGGTTCAGACAATGAGCCGACCTACCGTGAGGCAATGGCAGGGTCTGACAAAGAGCGCTAGACGGCAGCAATGCGAGAGGAGCTAACATGGATCAAACAGCTCAGCACGTACGAGCTCGTCGAGCGACCTCCGGACGCCAACGTTGTCGGTGCCGTCTGGGCCTTACGCAAGAAGCGCAACGAGCGCAACGAGGTTGTCAAGTACAAGGCACGCCTCTGTGCACAAGGCTTTTCGCAGGTCTACGGCATCGGCTACACTCTCACCGCATCACCAACCGCTCATTGTCGGAAGGTGCACGCTGCCGTGCGTGGTGCGCGCTGCCTCGGGATTGCGCTTCCGGGCGCCACTTACGCTACTCAACGCCCGGAGGCCGCGCCCCGCCGTAGATAGGAAGCACGCGAAGCATTGACATGCATAGTAATCGTAGGGTAGTATAAATACACGCGCGCGAGCCCCCGCTCGCCGTCCATTGTCCTCGTTCTACTCATATGCTATCTGATTGATACTCATGCATCCTCATTCCGACTTGTTCTCGCTCTTGCTGCCAAGCACAGCTGGGAAACGGACGTGATCGACTTCAAGAATGTGTACTTGAATAGTTGACTCGACTTGACGATCTACATGCATCAACCACCCGGCTTTGAAGCCCCCGGAAGAGAGCGACACGTCTGGCGACTCTTGAAGGCACTATATGGCCTCAAGCAAGCTGGCCTCCTCCGGTACTGCATCATCTGTGCTCTCATGAGCGAGATCGGTCTCACACGCAGCGAGTATGACCCAGGAGTCTTCCATCTCATCACTCAAGATGTGGTGATCATCATTGACATCCACGTCGACGATTGCTTCCTGGTGACAAACAGCAAGCTCGTCATGGTCAGCCTCAAGGCTCAGCTCGCTCAGTACTATGAGATCGTTGGCCTCGGAGAGGCTCGCTGGCTTCTTGGGTACGAGATTCAACATGACCGCTCTGCACGCACTGTCTCTCTCTCGCAAGCCACGTACATCAACACTATGCTCACTCGCTTCAACATGACCGATGCACGCCCCGTCTCTGTCCCACTTGACCCGCACACCAACCTCTTCAACTACACCCTCGACAACAATGAGCGTGCCGAGATGCGCAACTGGCCGTATACGCAGCCGATCAGTTCGCTCATATATGCAGCTGTGGCCACACGTCCTGACATCTCGTTTGTCACCTCTACGCTCGCGCGTTTCATGGCGGACCCGGTGACTATTCATTGGGAAGCTGGGAAGCGCGTGCTGCGCTATCTCAAGGTCACGCGCGACTATGTCTTGACATTTGGCTCGACATCGGACGGACTCGTCAGATACACTGACGCAGACCAGTGGGGCTCGCAAGCACATCATGCATCAGCACTCGATCTCCGGCTGTGCATTCCTGTACGCGGGCGGCACCATCACCTGGCGCTCTCACAAGCAGCCTATCATTGCGCTGTCCACAACCAAAGCTGAGTACATCACTGCCTCCGATGCTTTGTGCGAGGCTCTGTAGCTGCGTCATCTTCTGTCTGAGCTCACTACTCCCGCCCGCGGTCCGACGGTCCTGTACTGTGACAACGAAAGCGCGCTCAAGCTCATCCGCAATGTCGACGTCTTCCACCCACACACGAAGCACATTGACGTTCAGTATCACTTCATACGCTCTCACGTCACCGACCGCACGCTCACCCTCGAGTATTGTCCGACCAACAAGATGGTTGCCGACATCCTCGTGAAGCCGCTTGCATCTTGCGATGCTTGCCGCGTTGCTTGGACTCTGTCTTGCTTGAGGGGGAGTGTTAGGATAGCAAGTGTCGACGGACGCTCGCGCACCCATTTAGTGTATGTCTGCTCTTTATGGTAGTCACGCGCTTAGGTGCCTATGTCTCCTTGCCTCGTTCCTCATATTTCAGACGATCCCGCTCACATGTTTGCCTCGTGTACACGCTCACATATACCGCTTGCCCTCCCGACCGGTGCTTCAGTTCTTCTCCCACTGAAGCACCGCCCTCGTCTAGCTCCTCCCGTCGTCGGCTCAGGCCTCGTTTAGAGAACCAGCATGTCATCACTTGCCGTGGGGAACACCACATGCCACCAACTCAAATGTACATTCAAGGCATTGCACGCCATGGGCAACGAGGGGTTTGACCTCTGACTGGCCCTGCATCAGAACCTGATGTGGAGGTCGGCCGCATCTCTAACGAGGACTACGCTGACTATGGCAGAGATTGGACTGAGCTGAACCATCCAAATATACGCAACCATCACGACACATCCAATCCTGATGACGGAGATCCTACCAATCCCTTCCTGACAAACCATCCTACTCACCTATCCTGGCATGTTGTAGTTCCAGACTCTCGCTGCCCATTCACACAAGACCAGGTTGTACAACTCGATACCCAGCTATCTCAGCAGTCATGCTTCGGCAGGGACACAATGAATGCGTGTCTTGAGCTTTGGGCAGCTGCCTTACATATTGCACAACATATGTAAGTTTGTCGAGATAGCCTGACGTGTGTACGTATACCATTATGTACATTAGACTAGCCTATGAACAACATACACAACGAACACTCCGACGTAGACGATGCAAGCTCGTCCTTTAGCCGGTCCATCTTCACGTCGCGCTTCACCAGCGCCACCGACTCGAGGAGGACATGTTGTCTCGAGTCTACGCACACCCGCATCGGGCGTCGCTGCTGCTTGGGGCCGGAGTTGTGCTCTAGGTCGTTGCCAGGTCCCGAATGTCTTGAAGTGACGAGCCGTTGGGCTCGGTTCATGTGGGAGCCTGGGTTCCAAGGTCTAGGGACCTGATGAGAAAGACGGCGAGGCGGGGGTAGATGAAGGCGGAGGTGGCCGTTGGGTAGACGCCCGGGGTATGTGAGGGGTCATCCATAACTCGGACAGCACTGCCCCGGAACAAGAGCGAGAGACAGGAGGGGCGAGGACGTCGTCGAGGCCGAGAGAGATCATGGGGGGAGCGGGGGGCGGCGAGCTGTTGAGTTCGGCTTACGCAGATAGCAGAAACATGAGGATAACGCCGTCGTCAAGGAAGGCGTACATGTTCGACGTCGCTGAAGGCCCGTGCAAGGACATTGACGGTCGCCGAGCTCAAGCCAGCGCATCAAGCCCGCACAGGCGGGTACGTGTGCACGCGACGAGTCCGTGCGCTCCAACGCAAGCAAAGCAGGAGTCTGAGGGAAATATAGCCGAAGAAAAGTTAGCTCAAACGGTCAAAGGCAGGAACGGGCGGGGAACGTACCAAGGAGACGGCCCGAGGGCTCGGGCATGCGCGAACCGCATCCGCGCTCGAGTAACGAGCGGTTGCGCTCGTTTGACGAGCGTCCGTGGGTTCTTGAGGTCGAGCAACGCGATGGAGGGGTCACCGAGAGGGTACATGGAAAGCCGGGAGAAGGCCGGCGTGGCCAGAGGCGACGCCGGCATGTGCGAGGGCGCGAGACGGCGGCAGGCGCTACACACTTGACGGGAATTCACTGAGGAGCTTGTGCCCAAGCACTCGGAGCAGCAGCGTAGACTCTCCGACCCGTTCTGGCCGATGAGCATGCGCAGGCCAATGGCTCGATGTTGTCAGATAGCGTGACGTGGTGAGGGTCTCGATGTCGAAGTGCAAGGCTTGGGACGTCGCGGGACTTGTGGCTGCGAGCTCGTGCTGCAGAGAATGTACCCGATGGAGGCGAGTCAACAGGCGGCAGCAAGCAGGTAAGGCATAGGTGAACAAGTGCAAGAGCTGACGAGTGCGGCGCGTGCCGCGGTGGACGGTGGTGGCAGGAAAAAGAGTCGCCTCAGATAGGCGCAGGAGCGTGAGGACTTGTGTGTGTCGAGCGGGCGCCTCCTTTGGCACTTGGCTAGCCTCACACTCTCCTTACGCTCGTCCCAATGGCCCCGCGCACAATTGCAACGAGAGTGTGCACACATCCGCACTAATAGAACACCATATTGCACCCCATACCTCGTCGACATCTGCGGTACGATCTCGCTCGTCCTCCAGTTCCGGCGTCTGCTTCCCCGCCACGCATCCTCCTTCATTACCACGCTGACAACTCTCGTACAGTCGACCCCCGTCCGTCAAACCACTACGAGTCCACCCGCACACTCGGTGCCCTCTTCGAGATCAAGCCCCAACACGCCCCCGAGACTTCCTACCCAAACGGCCCGCCCGGCACCCCTGTGCGCGAGCCCCCGCTCTCCGGCTCCATCTCGCGCGTCCTCCGCCCTGCTATCCTACGCCGCCTCGGGCACGAAGAAAATACAGACGCAGACGTCGCGGCGCTCGAGCCGCAGAAGAACTACGGTACATCTGCCTCACGCACGCGCTCGCCCACGCAGACGTGCGCCTCGCGGAGGAGGAGATCGCGATCGGGATGATCCTCGCGAAGTGCACGCAGGTGTGCTGGCGGCGCGAGCGCATGCACCGCATGCGCGTGCACGCGGGGCAGCTCGTGCCGAGCATCCGGCGCGGAACGCTGCGCGCGCCGACAGCGAAGGACGCGGGCGAGGAGGGGCTCGTGGGTGCGCTGCGGAGGGCGTGGCTCGCGCGGGACTATGGGATGCGCAACCGTCGTCCCTCGTCCACGTCCCTCATCCGCGTCCTCGGCCGCTGCTGCCCCCAACCTCTTCCACCACCGCTCCGCACTCGCCAGCCCCCTACCTTCGAACGCACTGCACGGGCCCCAGCCCGAGCTGCCTCCGCCTCCGTGCTCTCTCCGGCCTGCGGCGCTCCTGCCGTACATCGACTGCGAGCTCGGGAACATCATCAGGCCTCCCTGCCACCCGGGGCCGCCCATACCCATGTTCAGGCCTGGAAACATGCCGCCGTTCGCGCGCATACCGCCGTTCACAGACGACCCACGCTCCCACTCCTCGTTCGCGGCCGCGAGCGCCTGCTGCGCGATAACCATCTGGAACGCCTTGCTTCACTGCAAGCATCGCCCACTGGTGCGCGACCATGCGTTTGGGAGCATCATTGCGAACCTGAAGTTGCCCGCGTCGGCCCGCGGGGCGACGTTGCTAAGGCTCATGCCTGCGCCCAGGCGCCACCGTGTAGAGTAGAGCTCTGCGCTTTTGCGTGAAGAAGCTGCAGCGCGTGAATAATAAATTTTCTTCGTCCTTCCAAACGGGTGCGCTCTCTACCTTACCAGAGCAGACGCAGCCAAACCCAGAAGGTGGTAAGGTTCTGACGCGCATGGCTGAGCGCTAAAACTCCATATTTCAACCTCCCCGCTTTCCCCTCCCCCGCTCCCCCACTCCCGCTCATTGAACATCATGCCCCAGCCCAACTCTCTAGCCAATATCACCTTTAATCCGGATGGGATCAACGCTATTGTTCCTCATCTTCGTCAGGAACCGGTATCACCATTCCCCTTTATTTCTTGTTCACCTACGAGCTCCATGCCCTCTGCATCATCTGCTTCTACCCACCACCACTCTACTGCACCCTCTACATCCCATACCTCCAGCCACCATATGGACGATGTGGTCCGGGATACGGACCGTGCGGCAAACTTCGAGCTGCTGCAGTCTCACCTGTTGGCCAACACTCGCTCGCTCCTGGCAGAGGTCGCGGCCCTGAGAGATGACAACGAAGCGCTGGGCATCGGTAAGTACGACGTCTTTATGCATTGCTATCATTGCTCACCCGCCCGCAGAGGTGGCCCGCCTCCGCATGGAGAAAATGCGAATGGAATACACCGCCACAAATCCCTCCGCACGCGCCTCCACGCGCACGACCTCGCAAACCTCATCATCCGCGCACACCTCGCGCTCTTCACGCTCATCTTCATCTTCGTACACCTCACGCACCTCCTCGCGCACCTCACGCACCTCCTCGCGCACCTCGCGCACGTCATCACGCACCTCGCGCACATCATCGCACACCTCGCGCACCTCGTCGCACGTCTCTCGCGCCCCATCGGACATGACGTCGGTGATGGAGAGCGGCGTCGAGTTCAAGCTCGTCAAGCCGCCCTCTGTTAACTTCAGCTACAACACGGCGGAGGCGCTCAAAGAAAATCACCTGAGAGGCGAAAATCTCATTGCGGAGCTCCGGCAAATCCACGACACGTATTACGCCTGCGAATGGCCCGGAGCTCTGCGAGGTCTGGGTCCACTCACATCCATGGAGACCCTCGCGCTCACCAACATCGTCGAAGCCATCCAAATGGACTGTGCGTTTCGCCGGGCCAGCCTAGGCCCGTGCGCGCACTGTCGATGAGGATGCAACTGCGCAACGCCGTTATGTACATACATTCTGGTTTTCTTGGTCCACGCCAACCTGAGCCCCGTCGATCCGAGTGAACTTGTTCCTGCACCTTCCCGCCTGCCCATGTTGCTACTGGTGCTGGTTTCACTTCCCCCTGCATCTTTGCCCATCCTTAACTGGCTTCGCTTACATGTTGATTGTTGCGCACTAGTACTACATATATGGGGCGTCAGGCCTCGACAACATACCATTTGCTGCCGACTATTGCTGCATATACACTAGTTTCAATCTCATCTCGAGACTCTAAGTCAGAATATATCGCACAGTATGAGGGGATCCCGCGGACAAAAGTATTCGACGCGGACAAAAGAATTGAGTTTCGGAGTTTGATTTCGGGACAGTCACTTCGACTTCGGAAGAGTACTTGGTTACCTTGCTCTGACTTCGCGGTCTGACTTCGCGTTCAAAGTTCCATTACGCTGTGGATTTCTTCTGTTTCTAGCTCTCTTTTTTCGTACGAAGCACGTCCATGCAGGCTGCATAGTGAACACGACAGCTGCGGCGTCACTGAGTGATGTCATAGCTATGATACAACACCTCCGAACGATACGGAAATACTCCTGGGTGACCCTCCCATACTAACCACGTAGACTCGGAGCTGCTACTAAATATTGATGATGTATTTTCTTTAAACTATGCCATTATTATGGCTCTATCATCATGTCCGTGCCCTCACACGAAGGTCCTGACGGTTGAGAACGTTGTCAGCTCCATCCGGCCCTGGATTTGTATGCTTCGAAGTTCTTACGCCGCTCGCTGGCAGGCCCGGCACACTGTATCACTGATCCATTGTTTCTATACTTCAGCATCTTTTCCCTTCTTTCGGAGCAATACAAATGAGCCTACTTCAATACCCAAATTTCTGGGATCTAGTACGATAGTAGGTGTGGCATTGTTCCAAGCGCCGCGGTCGTGAACAACTCAAGCACGTCGTAGACCCTCTGCTCTAGAACACTACTACAGTGGACGCACGTGGGATCTGGCTGGCGGACGTGTCTACCCCCTCTCTCCTAGCAAGATCGCCTCACTCAGGACCGCTATCGCAGCCATGCCCCGCCTCGATACCGTTGTCCTCGCAAACCTCTTCCAGGGGGTCTGGGCGGAAGGCAGACGGCGGACGGCGGACGGCCCAGCCTCTTCCTGCTGCCTAATACGCATAACACCCTCGTCCGGATAAGTGTCACGACACCGCGAATCGTGCGCGGGTACGGCCCGCAGGCCCCGCACCTGCGGCGCAAAGACCGGGAGATGTTGCGCGACGGCTCAGCGCCCGTATCAGTGACGCCCCCGATCGGTGTCACCGGCCTCGTCGAGGAGCTCGCGTCGGGAGCATATTTGCGGTGGATGGACGTCGCGTGGCTCCGCATATAGTGCTTCAAGACGACACAGGTCAGAACTCAGCGGTTCTGGGCTAGGTTAAGGACAGTGTGCGGGGTCTAGACTCTAACGAGCGGCGTATTAGTTAGAGAGATGGCCCTAGGATACAGCACCGGTACCCCTACCCGAGCTATAGTTCAGTCTGCTTATGGCAGACGCTCTTTGTTTCGCAATGAGTAGCTAGACGAAGCTCCACTCGCCGGAGGGAACGAAGGGGTTACGGTGTCGGCGGCGCTTCGGAGCGCTCACATCCGGCCCGGTGTCCCGAAATCGAAATGGCGTCCCGAAATTGAACTTCCCGCGCGAAACTGAAGTCCGAAACCCAATCAGGCTTTGAAGCTCAAATCGCTACCTCAATTACAAGTCCGAAGCCCAAAACACGCTGGTTTCAAGTACAAATTACTTTTGTCCGCGGGTGCCCCCCATACGAGGCTCGATTTATGCATTTTACATCTACTTACGCATTGTACGTCGTAAGCGCTCGTATATTCCATACTGAGCCATATTTCTCACGCTCTGGAGGAGCGCAGGTTATCCTCACTGTGCTGGTGACCGTGCTCGCCCCCACCTGCTGGATAACACATCAGAGACCTTACAGACAGTCTGCGTACCACAACTCGCATACCGCCAACGCGCGCCAGAGACCGAGTCGTGCCCGGTCGAGCCCTAGCCCCAGCCAACGTCCGGTGCTCCTCGAGTAGCCTGACACCCAGTGCGACTCTGCGTGGTCATGACCATCGATGCCCGCCGTCTACAAACCCGCACTCAGTATGCTTATTTCCCCTACCGATACCACTGTACTGACGGATTTTCTGCAGTCCCCGCTGTGACCCCTATCCCTACCATGGGCGCTGCGATGGCACGACTCACGAATTCCATGAGCGAGTTGACAGTATCCCACGCAGAGCACTCCGCCGCAATGTCGAAGCTCGGCGAGGAACAACGGCTGCTGCTCGAAGAGCGCGAGAAAGACATGCGCGAGATGACGTTCTCCGCCTTCCGCGAATGGCTCGAGAGCGTCGCCACCTTCCTCGATGAGAAGGCCCGTCCATTTGCTCTGGGTCAACCTTACCTCATGTAAGCTAATGCCCCTGCAGATCCCACAACTCGAGAAGCTCTAGGAAGAGCCGAGGACGCAGACGACCTCGGGCGCGTCATACCCTCCGCAAACACCGCCGCCTCCCGCCCCGCCCGCACAGCCGCCCGCACCGCACGGCGCATACACCGGCACGCTGCGAATCAGCAGTGCCAGGCCGAGGAAGAGGGATATTTGATGGACGGAGAGCTGCCCCCAGCGGACGCGGACGACTGCCGCATCGCGATGGGGAAGCTCTTCGCGGACGTGAAGACGATCATGGAGGATGTGAAGGCGGAGGCGTTCCGCGACGCGAGCGCTGGTGTGGGCAAGTGGTTCGGGGAGTGGCGCGCGAAGTTCGACGAGGTGTACCGCGGCGCGTGGGGCGGGCTCGGGATGGTGAGCGCGTGGGAGTTCTGGGCGCACCTTGAGATCCTTGGTTGGAACCCGCTCGAGGTATGTTTGAAGCTTGTACAGGCTGTGCGGTGTATGCATGTATTTGTGACCGTTGCTCATGCCGCTTTGCAGCGCCCCCCCAGCCTCGACTCATTCAAAGGGTACAGCGCGCTCTACAAGTACTTGCGCCCCTCCATCGACGCAGACGAGGACGAGGACGACGAGCCCGAGCTCGGGCCGGACGGCGACCTCGTCTCCGCGATCATCTCGACTGCGCTCATCCCACGCATAGTCGCATCATTGAGAGCGGCGCGCTCGACGCATACTCCGCGTCCGATGTGCGCCGTCATATCGACCTCACCGAGCAGGTCGAGGCCTCCGTCGACAAGCAACTCCCCGCACACATGCGGTTCGTACGTCTTACCCACTGCCGTTGCGGCGCTTTGCGTGGCGCTTTGAAAACGGCGCCAGTCGCTTACCAACAACTCTATACGGGTGTCGGTGGGATG
>MNAD01000199.1:0-160908 GCA_001895945.1 Trametes pubescens | reverse complement strand
GGCGCCGAGATCCAAAGTTTACATCTTCCGGTGGCCTATTAGGCCAGGAGTTTGTAAACTCTGGTGTACAGTCTACATGCATCGACCGGTGGCCACAATCACACCGCCCTTGAACACCTGAGTCTCCGTATTGCAAACAATCGCATCTACCATCATCGGGTCTTCCGAGTCAATTACACAACGTACGACCTCCGCCGAGCGCAGGACTCTATCAATCCTCGCACGCATGCCGACATCATCCTTCTCGCGCCATCACCCTCACGCACCAACTCTTCCGGCTCGACCAGCGACGAGGGCATCCCACACCCCTTCCTCTATGCTTGCGTCATCGGCATCCTGCATGTCAACATCCATCCTTCCGGAGACCCGACAGCAGACCTCGAGCGTGTCGACGTCCTCTGGGTGCGTTGGTTCGGCTTGGACCGCTCCTTCACGGGCGGTTTCAAGACGAAGCGCCTCCACCGGCTCGAGTTCATCAAGGAGACGGAGGACACCGCCGCGTTCGGCTTCGTGGATCCACAAGATGTCGTTCGCGGGATCCATATCATGCCAGTGTTCGCACAGAAGCGAACTGCCGATCGTCTGGGGCCATCTCCGGCGGCGCGTGTGGGATCAGAACACGCTGACGACCTACCGCTGGAAGAGCGAGACACTGACTTCCGCTACTACTACGCTAACCTGTAAGATATCTGTTGTTTACCGCGCCAGGTTATGTGCTCATTATTATTTACAGGTTCGCAGACCGTGACATTTTCCTACGCTACTTCGGTGGTGGCATCGGCCATACTTGCTCAAGCACCGGTGCACCGCCTCCTGTTCAGACGGCGTTTGACAACGAAGACTTCGAATGGCAGGATGTGGACGACCCGTATCAAGATGATCCCGCGCTCGATGTGGGTGCACAACTTGCCGCCGCTCGCGAGCCACGCACCGACGCCGACCGCCTCCGCCAAATCATTCCAGAGCTTGCTAGCGACGTGATTCCTATGGACGCTGGAGAGGACGAAGAGGGCATCGATGAACACAACGGTGAGTACAACGAAGGCGAGGGCGACCTCGAAGAGGATCAGGAAGATGAGAATGGAGACAGCGGTCTCGATGAGGACCTCGACGGCGAGCAGCCGGCGGACAGTATGTCGGGTGACGAGTACGATGATGAGGGCTTCGCGCCTCTATGAAATATATTACTGGCCATCTCCTGCGCGTAGTACTTCATATGACCGCTCTCTGCTCACCCTCCTCGGCCCTCTACCATCCACTGCAGACACCGCTCTGTGGAAGTATGTATATTCCGACCGCGCAGGGGTGCAGTATGCATATATTAACCAGCGACTTGGGATCTACATGGAATGGGCCTCGCGCGGCCGTGCTATGCATACCCGTGCAGACCTACAACAACCAGGGCAGGCTATGCAGACTCCGCCGGCAACTGCATATATATGTAGCGCCCGAGCATTTTTGCTGATGTACGTTGGAAGGGAAGCTGTCAAATACGAATCCGCCAGAAGCCACCTTCGGCACCCACCTCCACACGCCCCGGCCAAAATTCGCCATCCCTTCCATCCCGCCCTATTAGCATGGCACGCACGCAGGCAGTACAGCGCTCCCTGCCAGAGATCTTCCTCGCAGCGGGGCATAATGTCCGAGGCGCAGACCACAACAAGCGCACCTCCTGCACCGCCGATTGTGATACGGGATGCGCATCCCTGTACCGTTGCGAAGAAACTCCGATCCAACGTCGGTTTGGGAAAGGTCTCTCCGTACGCTATTGCGAAATGTAGCGTTCGGCGGCGGCCCCTTCTCACGCGAACGGGGCGGACCACGCGTTCTCGAGCTGTCAGTGGCGTCCCCGTCATCTCCCAGGTGTGTCAGTTTCCACCGGGGAGCGCTATTGCCGCAATATCCCCGTCCAGCCCGGGACGATTTCTGCTTCACGCCGCCCCTGAGAACACCATTTGTCTTCCGGATTTTGACACGTTTCTGGTTGCTACCAGCAGTAAATGGGGAAGGTAGCAGGTTCGCTCAGAGGCAAACCGTGGCTCGCGACAACGTTGCTCAATACGTACGTGCGTACCGCTCTGCGCCCGTACCGTAAGCATATGTCATAAACTGAGCGATGTGCCCGCGTAGGTCGAGGCGCAGCATCGTATGTCTCGGCAAAAGGGACGGGGAGAGAGCCCCATTGGGTGAGCCCATCCGAGCGCCTCAAAGCTGATGTGGCGTTACTGCAAAGCAGCATGTTCAGGGCGAGCCGGCGCAGGTCTCTGACGTCGTAAACGTGTCGGGTCGTGACAACGCGCCCACGTATTTGCAAGCAGCTGGACAGACGGCGCGCACCGTTGGGCGCAACGCGTCTTTTGCACATTCTGCCCAGCGGTCCTATGTAGGCCTATAGACTCGACAAGTCGGCTGCCGGCCTGCTTCATTACGCACCACGCCGGCCGGGCTATTACTGCGCGATAATTCCATCGGCGGGAGGTATGATCGTCTGTCGGGCGATGGGCCGGAGGCAAAGTGGGTTTTACCCGCCGTTAACCATCGCGGATACACAGGGTTATCGTGCGCTCACACGGCACGGATTCCATCATGATCAGATGCAGGGACCGACGCGTCGAAGATCTACCGTGCCCCGATTGCGGTTTCGAGTAATATGCCCGTGCGTGGATCTCGTCCGTCGCGGTCGGGGGGCGTGTCGCATCCTGAGACGTGCAAAACGCCACTGCGACTACCAGCGAGCGCCATAGAGCTGCGATTGCGTATCTCAACTCCGAGCTGCGTCTGTGCGCTTCGCCTCGGTGCCGTATATCTGCGTACAGGGCGGCGAATTGTATGACATACCGCTCGAAGAGCTGCCCTCCCACCCCGTGGCCGAGCCGGAGGGCCGAGCGCCAAGCGGACATGATTCCGGCAGTGATGGCAGTTGGCAATGCAGCAGCGCCCTCCACCAGGGATCCGGATCCGTACCTTCTGCGACTCCGAGACGCCTGCCCTGGGGCCCTGGCGCACAATGGGAGAGTTGCGTGGGGGCATGGGCGTGATGGCATTGATGATGAACCTTGTCTCGCCCTCCCCGCTCGGGCTTTAAGATACGCGACGCCCACAGCGTCCGCCCGCTTGCTCCCTTCGCCCGGGCGACTGCTGCTTTCCTGCTTCTTGGATCTCGCTCGTCACCCCTTCCGCCGCCCGCCGTCGCCTGCTTTCCTCTTCCCCGCACCGCGACGCCCACGCCCCCTGCTCCCCGCTCTTTGCACGCTCCCGTATACGACCATCTGTTTCCTAGTACACCATGGCGGCTAACGCGTCTTCGAGTGCTATCCCTGCGGCGGCACTGCCGTTTAACATGTCCGACCCCGAAGCGGTACTTGAGGCGTATACGCTCCTCGCCGCCGCGGTACGCTCGCAGCTGCCTCCGCTCCAAGATACATTCGGCGCGTATCTGATCTGCACCTGCATAGGATGCATGTAAGTAGTTCCGGCACCCCGCACCCCGCTGCGCGCGGGGTATGCGAGCGAAAGCGGAGTTTGCTGACCTCCCGCGCCGTGCATTTGCAGGCTGTTTGGGTTGACGACGCACCAGACGTACCGGTATTACAGACTGTACCCAACAGACGCCGTAAGCCTGAAGACCTTGGTGAGTGCAGCGCTAGAGAGACCTTCACCGATCGGAAAGACTCACTGACCAGGATGCGCATTTTAGGTCGCCAGCCTACTGTGAGCATGCGTTGTGTCTTTGTCATTGCACGGCATGGATTGTAACCGTCAACGCTGCAGAGCGCTCGACGTCCTACACACAATTACGTCTATACACGTCTGGTGAGCTCCCTCGCGGTAACAGCGCACGACCATCGGTTGCTTACCGAAACACCCCCAGTTATCACTATCTGGTGACCAATTACTTCAACCCACTAAGCATGGGTACCGGTGTCTGGTGAGCTTCCGTCGCCCAAAGACGCCCGAAATCAATGCTAATGTATGTGTTGCAGGTCAATACGAGTACGTTGCCTTTTCACCGGCGGCGAACATTTGCTGACAACGGGTGCTGCAGCTGGGTATTATGGAGACCGTAAGTAGTCTTTACAGTCTACTCGATTTCTGGTCTGACGCCATCCTCAGGGCATGGTCATTCTCGTCGCACATTGGCAAGTCACCCCACTTTGGGCTGCTGTAACTGAATGACTAAGCTCCGCATAGTTTCTACGCTCGTCGACTATTTCTACGTGAGTTTCCTAACATTAAAGCTCGCCTCTCACGTTCTACATGCTTAACGCCGCGTCTTGTCCGCAGTTGGAAATGGGCATCTGTTCCCAGTATCTATCATTGTGCGTCTGTGCCGTCCACAGAAGCACGCCTGCACCGCTAACGTCGATCCTCACAGGGATTGCTTTTACTTGCCGAAGTCGGTGAGTTCGCGCGCGTTACGCCCGCTGTGGGTCCACGCTCAGTGACATCCGCTGATGCTGTCTACGAACCACAGGCTTCTCTCTGGGTACGCAACCTTAACTGACCGTTCCACTGCCAAAAACGACGCTGATGTGGATTCGCTCCCGTGTGCAGCCGCAACCATAGAGTCGTACGTCGGCTTCCCTGCTTCGAGCCAGGAACGCGCGCTTACTGTGTATCCAGCTTCGTCCAGGTGTCATTTGATAAGTTCTTCAAGTACCAGGTACGGCGTTACCCATTGACCTCAAGCGTTCAGCGATGAGCTAACACGCATGTGCATAGTGGCTTATCTGGGTAGTACTCGCTGTGGCGTTGCTCGTCGACCTCGTCGCGACCAGCATCCTCACGTTCTACCTGCGGAGAAGTCGCACTGGCTTCAAGAGGTCTGCCTCACTGCCTATTTTTGCTTGCACGCGTGTCTCACGCTGCGAACGCCGCACAGGACTGATTCGATGGTCGATGTGCTGATGGTGTACGGTATCAACACTGGTATGTGATACATTGATATCTCCGCTGAGCGGCGTTGGCTCATCCGCTATCCCTGCCTCCCCAGGGCTATCAACGAGGTACTGTACCATAACTACCTCGTTCGGGCACGACGGCGATGCTGACTGGGCTCACTCGGTCCCGTCGTAGTGTGCTCACCCTCGCCGCTCTGATCTGCGTGAGTGGTGGCGTTTTCTAAGTTATTCCATCAGTGGGCGCGGCTCGGCCGGCCCGAGACTAACTTGCACTCCGCAGTCCATCGCCGCCTCGCACACCCTCATCTGGGCCGCGATCACGGTACCAGCGACCAAGAGTGCGTGCACGCATGTTCCGTTGAGATCGGTATGCTGACGAAGTGTTGCAGTGTACGCCAACTCCCTGCTCGCTGTGTATGGTTTCATGCTCTCTTCCCCGGAACTCAGTGACTAACTCCGCCCGTACAGCCTGAACTCTCGACGCTCCCTCATCGACAAGGGCCTGGAGGGATTCGAGACGGGCTCGTTCGGCCTTAAGGTCATCGACCCGCGCGCGATCGATCGTGCATCGCACGCGCTCGAGTTCGGACCTGCGTCGCCGCGCCTCAACGGGCGGCAGAAGGTGCGTGCCCCGGACAGCCGCAGCGCAACGCCGCGCGCCTCATCATCCCGCTCCCGTGGCACCGGCATGTCATAGGTAAACCCGACGCAGACGATGCAGACCGTCATCGACGTCAAGGTTACGCGCGAGACGTACCTGGACGGCCCTGGGGAGGCGGAGGCCGCGCGCGCGGACTCTGCGCTCGAGTACGGCTCGGAACGCGGGATGCGGCACCACGGTTGGGACGAGTAGTTGCTACTCTTCTATCTGCCACTCGTACCGCGTCCTTGTAGTTCGAGCCCGTCACCGCCCCTCTTCCATCCGCCGGCACCCGTCCCGGGTTCAACCACATCACTCCTCCATCCCTCCCTCTTCCTCCCACCACCGACTCTTCATCCCGGGTTCCCCCCGCCGACGCGGGTCGTGGCCGCGTATTCTACATGTTCTATTGGTGTTTGTGTTGGCGTATTATTATGTAACCTGTTCGCTCGTTCAGATGTACCACTGTATCAGCTGTAGCTCTCCGCCGATTAGCAGACAGATTGAATTTCTCGGTCAGTCAGTGCTGTGGCAGGGTAGGTTAAATCGAGTTGAGGGTGGGGAACTACCTGAACTTGGTTTACTTGTTTAATCTCCAAAGATCGCTCTCCTAGAGCACCACTTGCTTCATGGTACCAGTGAAATTGTAACAAGCCTGAGCCCGTCGAGTTGGCTTGAGCTGCACCTTTTTGAATGTGTCCATAACACCGCCACCGCCACCGACAATCGAGCAGCCGATCGCGATTCGCAACTAGCCAACCTAAGAGACATAGGCGTACATGTACTAGACCATGTACCCATCCAAGAACGAGTCGACCTCCATCCTGGGGGTCAATGTACATACCAAACGCCTCGCACATTGCTCCGATGCGCGGGCGGAGGTTTGATAAGCCCTTCACAATAGGCATAGACGCTGCCACTTCCATTCTGATACCAAAGCGCTGAGCGCGCGGTCTGATTGGCATCTGGCCCATCTTCCCACTCTGCCAGTATCACGCCAGCGGGTTCCGGCCCAGTCTCCCCACCCGGTCCCCCGTCGTAACACAGGACAGCGTACAGGCCGCCCAAGGCCGCCTTCTCGACATCGCAGAACACTTGCCTCTACGTCACAGCGAACGGCTGCACCTGCAAGACCATGGCGTACCGCACGACGACCGTCAGCCCCCTGCTCCCTTCGCGCCGTGTGCAGGGCGGGCTCCGCTTCGTGGCCAAGTGCTACAGCCCCGAGAAAGGCAACCCGGACGGCGTAACCGCCCTCTTCTTCCACTGCGCCGGTTCCCGTGAGTCTATCCTCTGCACCGCATGTTGTCGTTTGTGGGCGTACGCTCATGACGAAATGCGCCCGCACCGCAGACAAGGAGGCATGGGAGCCGACGATCCAGTATCTGTTCTTGCAGAACGATCCTAGCTCGGGAAAACCCCTGCTCCGCGAGGCATGGGCGTTTGATATGCAGAGCCACGGTGAGGCCTCCTCGCTGAACGCAGCTCAGCTCGAGAAGCTGTCAGTTGGCCTCCGTGAGTACCCCCGGCCCGCTCTCTGTTGTACATGAGGCTGCAGTTGACATCATCACCTCGCAGCTGTGGACGAGTATGCCGATGGCCTGAAGGCGTTCCTCGCTACAGGCGCTTTGGCAGGACATAGACTTGTCGGAGTTGGCCATTCTCTGGGGACATCTGCAGTGTATGCCCCTATGTCCAGCGCTCAGGGCTCAGGGCTGATGGCGTTTGGTTTGGCAGCATCCTCTCGACCATGGCGGATGAGCTGCCGAGCGTGCGCTACGAGGCGATCGTCCTCATCGAGCCCGCATTGATTACGAGAGAGGTGTACAACGCGAACCTGGCGGAGCGTGAGGGCGCGCTGAAGGCAATGAACAAGGCAATCTCGAAGCGCCGCGACACCTGGAACAACAAAGAGGAGGCGCGAGCGTACTTCGAGGAGCGCTTCCCTTGGATGATGTGGGACCTGCGCGTGCGGGACCTCTTCGTGGTGCGCTTGAACTTCCTGACGTATGTAGCGACATGACATCTGACTTGTCCTTATCCGCAGCGCTATGGCTTGAGACAGATTTCCGTGCCCGATGCTAGCGGGAAACCAGTCTCGAAGGTCACACTCGCGTGCAGCAAGGACCACGAGCGCTGTGCCTACTCCCAGGACGAGGTCTACTACACCGTCGTCGACCGGATCCAGTCGCTCGACCCTTCCGTCCCCATCCACTACATCCTCGGCGAGCGGGCCGACCTCATGTACGTGCCTCCCCCGCACTGCTTCCACAGCCGCTGCTAACCGTCTGGGCGCCCACCACGCCACCCGCACCAGCCCGGAGTACATCCCGCAGTCCGTGATGGGCGTGCGCACGCCCGCTTCTGTGCAGAAGGTCCCGGACGCTGGCCACTTTGTATGTCTGCGGCTTGCCCTTCCTTTGTTCTTTCTCCGATGAGGAGCGGTGCTGACTCGCGGGCGGCGCGGCGTGACAGGTGCTGCAGGAGAACCCCGAGGGTCTCGGACAGGCGATCGCGCAGGTTCTCATAGGTCAGCCGGCGGTGCCCGTACGTGCGCATCTGTAGGATCGGGCCGATCGAACGTTGTATGAGTGTTTGTGGGTCCGAGTCCGCGTCGCAGCTGTGCTGAGTCGCCGGCGTCTACTTAAGTTGGCGGGAGGGTTGGCAGACGTGTGTTATTTGTTGGCCAGGGGGATAAGCAGGATTATTTATTTCGCTTTATTGGATGCACAGTGTACAGTGAACGGGTATCATAAAGTTGTAGCGTCTTTACGGTCCGCTTGGGGAACTCAGCGACACAACGACAACTCCAAAGATCATATCAACAGTACATCATTCCATGGTCAATGCTTTCCTCCATCCTATACAAACCTACGCTGAACTCGGCAGCATCGAAGGTAACGTTCACTTTGAACCACCCCGCCCTGACGTTGACATTGACGACGCGCAAATGCCACCGATGATGGCGGTGGTCATGCGAGCAGACCGTCGCCGCTAGCTTCCGCGACATCCCGTCGCGCGCACAGACCCAGCCAGGCGGGGCGCCGACGAGGACGGGAGATGATAAACGGTGCACTGCGCTAGCGGTGCTCGTGACAATGTGGATACGCAGACAACTACAAACATGGCTAAGAGTACTAGGCTGATTAGGTTACAAATACTATCGTACTCCGCTCCGCGCGCCCTAGTCCGCAAACGACGCGCGCAATCCCCCCTGCGGTCCTGGATCCTCAGTCTCGGTCTAGTAGTACGGTCCATCTTCCGCCCTCCGCCCTGCCACGCTCGGATGAGTGTCTAGGTGCAGGGCGGATCCGAGGCACATCCGGAGGAGGCGCGACTAATCGCGCCTGTACGGCCGTACGAGCATAGGCAGTTGTGGCCCCGCCTCGGGATCACTCAAGCGCATCGGACGCATGAGCATCGTCGGTGTCCGCCCGACGTCCTCCGCTGGTAGCCCGAGCTCCAACTCGAACGCGCGCAGGAGCGTAAACACCGCCACCTTCGTCCTGCAAAATCCGAACGCGTCAGCCCGGGTCAACGTGCGAAACAGGAGGATGGGTACGCACTCGTTGAGCGAGAACCGGTAGCCGAGACACGCGTGCTGGCCGCCCATGAACGTGAGGTTGTTCGCCCAAATGCCGGGGATGCTCGAGACGGCCTCGGGGAGGTTGTCCCAGCGTTCGGGTCTGTGTCGGCGTCGGCGTCAGCTGGTGCGCACGGTCAGTGGGAGGTGGCACGACGCACTTGAACTCAAACGAGTCTTCGCCCCAGAGCGATTTATCCCTATTGATGGCGAGGATAGAGATCACGATCGGGGTACCCTTCTCGATCCTATACTCTCCGGTCAGCCAACTGCGCGAACACGAGCAGCGGAGAAGAGGACGACGCACCAGATTCGGTCGTGCGCCTGGCCGTTGATGTTGACGGACTCGCCGAGCGGCAGTGGTGTGTCTTCCGTGGCGACCCGTAGTGATGACGGAAGGACCGGGAAGAGTCGTACGACCTCGCGGAGAACGCAGTCGAGATAGTGGAGCGACGAGAGCTCTTCCATGGTGGGGTGGTCGGTCGGAATAGAGAGGAGCTCGTTCCGGAGCTTCTCTTGGATGGTAGGGTACAGTGCTACATTGTACAGGAACCAGGCGAGCGTGATTGCTGTTGTGTCGTGTCCGGCGACAAGGGCGCTGGTTTGAAGCACGTTAGCAAGAGCGCACTCGCGGACATAGTAGGTCAGGAAACATACGTTCTACATTCTGTAGGGGATGTCAGCGACAGTCTGGAAGCATGCCAGGTCCGAACGCACCATCAATAATCGTCTCATCGGACAGTCGTTGCCCCTCAGGCAGGCTGGAGCCCATATTTGCCTCGACGAGGAGCGTGAGGAAGTCGCCTCTCCTGCGGCGGACTTGTTTGCCCATCTTGTTGTCCGCCATCTCGCGTTTCTTCTCGTCTATGCGTATGCTCGCGAATTCGCCCATGACCTTACGAGCCTTGGCGAAGCGGCGTGACTGTTCCTCAGGCTATGGAAATTCTGTCAGGACTGATTCGGAGTGGTGAAGGCAGAAGTGCTTACGAATATCCGCAAGATGGGAAAGAAGAAGCGAAGCATAGGCCAGAGCGACATGCGGGTCACGGATTGCGCAACCAGCCGGAATGCATCGCAGAGCTCGTTAGACCGTGCCTCCACATTGAGGGTGCCGATGTCGTAGCTGAAGGCTGCAAAAATCAGTCAGGACCGCAGGGCGCCGCTTCCGGGCCTGGAGACTTGCCTGCTTCGCAAATGATGTCGAGCGACATCCTATGCAGCCACGAGTAAAGGTCCACCTGGGCGACGCTGCCATGGATAGCCACCTCGAGGGACAGGATGTCGCGCAACTACGACGTCATGTCGATTAGGACCGTGCTGACCCAGGTGATGTATTTATACGCACTTGACATGCCTTCTGGAGAAAGAGGTCCGTGAATTCCCGGATTTGCATGGGGCCGAATGCCGGGTTCTACGTGGCCATCTGTCAGTTTCGGGGAGCGAGAGCCCACTACGCTACCAGTGCTCACCACTACTTTGCGCTGTGGGGGTGACGCCATCAGTCAGGATTCCGTACATAATAGAGTTATAAATAGCACTCACTTGTCTTCGGTGCTGCTCACCTACAGTAATTGTCAGAAAGACATTTTAAAAATGACATGGAGTGGCTATGCGCGCAAGCGTACCCTCAGTTAGCAGCGTGCCTCCACAAACATTCGTACTCAGCATTCGCGGACACTCCGATTACGAACGGGGGATACACACCTAATCCGACCAGCTCGGCAATGTATGTCCGCACTTTGTATGGCTTCTGGAAAACCGCGTCGTGCGTGAGGATGTGCGCGAGCGCCTTGGTGTCCATCGTGAACAGACAGATGTCGGACAGGATCCGGTAGGAGATGGTGCGGCCGTACGAGCGGACCCACTCCTCGTGCATCTCCGTCGGGTCGGTCGACCAGAACTGCCAGGCGAAGCCGCCGAACCGACTGGGGCTCTCCGGGCCCGGGAGGTGGCGGAGGGAGTTGCGCTGGACGCGGACGCAGACGCGCCAGAGCTTGAAGAGGACCGCAGCTAGCACGGCGCATATCAAAGGCGAGAGGGGAATGAGAGACATCAGAGAAGAGGCAAAGAAGAAGGGGATCAGCGCGTCAGGCCCGCCCTTCCCATGTCCGAACCTTATGTACCCAGCGCTCACATCGCAATCAGCCATCCCCTAGCCGCCAAAACAGGCGCTCATCCACATCGCGCCCCGGCCATCTAGGAACGCTCGCGAATCCCTTTGTGCATCAGGAACGCATGGTCCGCCCCGTCTTGTTTTGACATGGCCTACGCCCCAGACATAGGCGCGGCGGCAGCACAAGATCTTCGACAATACCGAGGTTAATTATTGCTGCGCGTCGGCGGAGCGCAGGTCATCGATCTGCAGCAGACAAAGCCGCTCCTCCAAACTTGTCTGGTGCGCCCCGTGATGTTAGCAACGTAGCCATCATTTCGTGGGCAAAGAGACCATCGGGTAGCGAGCTAAATGCTATCATAAGCAATGGCAATGCATGAGCATTATGCAGGGTGCGTCGAAACACAGCTCGCTGCTGGTGAAGCACCTGCAGCGTTTCCGGAGGGAGAATGCGAACGCCGGCGGCAACCAACACATCACTTTGCGAGAAGCGGGTCCTCGGTGCCGATGATACTGCGCTGCGCCACCTCCATCACTCCTGAATATCTACCCGTACGGTTCTAGCATGCGGAGAAGGAAGCTAGAACAGCGGGGGAACCACTCGCCTTCGGATGATTTTCAAGCTTGTTCTTTGCGCGATTCGGGCGTTGTTTCAGGCCTGTGCTCTGTGCAGGCTTTGCCGGACGATGAGGGGTCAGGCCTTGACGAAACCTGAATTAAGATGACTTACATGTGCACACAAGATTGCCTGCAGTGCCGCAGGAGTGTGGGCGTGATGTTGCCTCGCCCGGAAAGGCGTGAGGCCAGCTTGGCTCCAGAACGGGCTCCGTCTTGCTCGAGCCTCGCGGGAGACGCGCATCTGGGAGATGTCAACGTGAAGAAGACAGGCGGCCAAGATCGTCCGAGGCTGTCCGCTTTCGCTGCCAAGGTGCTTGCGCTAAGTGTGCGCTCCGACCGTGCACTCGCGCTTTTCGCGCACGCGCTTCCACGCGACGCCCTGAGCGCAATTCTTGTGCTGACGCGACCGTGTAGACACGACTGCCTATAGGTAACCATTCTTCCCACTTGCCGGGCATACACCGTGCGTGAGCGTCCGGTTATGCAGGTGCGAAGACGGCAGTTGCTCTCGCCCGACGTGCTATATTGAATGCCGCCGATGACATCAGTGAGTTCATTGATAATCACGACACACATAGGCGAGTTAAAGTTCCAGATCGCCAACAATTGATGGGTGCCGTACACCGCCATTGCTAGACAGACAATGCCACAGGCACCAAATACAAGCCTTGTTCGCGCGTCTCAGCCCCCTTGATGTTGTTAGCGCCGCAGACTGAGTACACTAGATAATAACGGTAGCACTCACTCTCACGAAAGCCCAAACATTGACAAGGCTGCCTGCGTCGGGGGTTCCGGTTGTCCGCAAAGGGCGTCGGACATGTCAAAAGATCGGACAGCGGCTCTGCACACTGAAGCGTCGGTGAGAATGGACATCATGGCATGCCTGTGTCACTCACCGATCGTCCTGTCCTGACAAGCTCCACCATGTTTGCGATCGGAACTGCCGTCGTTGTGCGAAAACAGGCCGCTGCCTCCCAGGCTTGCAAGGCCACCTGTCGCGATTATGCCTTGGGATACGCGGTGTCGCACGCGCAGCTGAAAGGCATCAGGACGCAGGACATGCAGCGACAGTAGGACACCGAGCCATCACAGATCAGGAACGCGTCCAGCGAGGAAGACAGCATGCAGACAGGTCTTCGCGCCCGTATATGCCTGGAGGAGGCCAGCCAGTACGGAGTCCGAGATTGCACTCCACTTCGTCAAAGTGCAGAGCATGAAGCAAAGCGTAGCCGCCAGGAAAGATACAAAGGGAATGGGCGTTGGACGACTTCAAGCGCAAGCTTCACGTCTTGCCTGCTGGTCCAAGATGACTCACCCTGTAGCTTTGTTAGCCTGAAACTCCAACGTCTAACCACGCAGCTCAGATATGACACGTACCTGGGAAATGAAGATCTCCGCCTTTCCTCGGCATACATGACAGCGCGTCTAGGCCAAGAGTAGAGGGCTAACGCGCGTTGCGCGCCTCGACCGGACGTCTTGATGGTGTTTCTATTGGTGTGTATGCCAATACAGAGCCATCGATGATAGTTCCAGAAAGGCATAGACGCAAGCGGAGTAGTAAGCAGACATCCCGCCTGATGATATGTGCGTGCAGGCCAGCGAGGCAACCCGAAGACGAAGAGGGATAAGTCGAGGACGGAGATGCCCAAAAACGCACCCGACGTGCGTTTGGCGTTACGTGACGGTACGGTCACACTTGATCACGCCGATGTCACAGCTTCGTACGAAACTTCCAACCTGACTCGTTCCTTCTTGGCGCGATCATCCTCAGCGGTTTCAAGGACGGTGTGGTCTTTGGATGACCCTCCGCGGGTTCCTGAGCTCATGGAGTCCATTCTTTCCACCCCCATGCACCATGCATGGCGTCACCTTCTATATCATCCTAAGAAGCATTCCAGAAAGACCGCGATGTATGCAGGCGCAGTCGTCGGCCCCGCTCAACGTATTCCCTTCGCTCAAACGCAGACACCTGGAAGTACCGTAGCCTCGTGATCAGCTTTGTGAGTTTTGTTACACTGTGTGCGTTGTGTTGTAGCGTATCAATAGATTGTCAGCACAACAAGTTAACCTCCTCGTCGACTTGCGCCGGGCCCCGTCAGCTTCAAATATTCCAACAGAAGCTCTCGTGGGCGGGAGATGCCCGATTCGTCTACCGCCGGCGACCAAACCGGAAGTTTAAGCGCACGAGCACATCGATGATCGAACTCACCAATCCTCCAGCTTTCTGTTTTCCCATCGCCGTACTATGTACGAGCGCGCTAATGTGGTTGTCTACGCTGCGCCGCAGGAGACGACTGTCGGATTTTAGTGCCCGCGGTGTCCCTATTCACGACTGAGTAGTAGTCACCGCACGTCGCTTCCACGACTCCTCTAGCATGCCTAGCCTCATAAAGGGGATTCGCCATCGACACTTGGCAGTATCCATCGCATGCACAACCCTGCATCCTTCCTCGCCGAAGCTCGGTGGCGTCGTTGCCGACCAGGGGCAAGTCAAAATCGGGATTTGTACGCCGTTCTGTGCGGATCCCTATGGCGAAGCTTGCAACTAACCGCTCGTGTGCTGCGCTCAAAACCCGAGCGTCAAATACAAATTCCGACCTGACCCTGGTCGGTAACGGTACCGTTGTCGTCGAATTCTGCACGCCCTCTCTGAAGGCACGGATGCCATGACATTCACCATATATCCGGCGGGCGGCGGTAGCACTCCACATGGGCGGGCCCCTCTGTTCGACCGGAATATAACAAAGACACCTGTCGCTCGCAGTCCGATATCCTGCCTTCCCTCCGCGGTTGCAGCGTGCTAAATTCTCCTCTGGTTTAGCTCCCCCCTCCCTTCGTGTTCTCCCCTCCACTCGGTGACGGCTGCCTCTCTTCCCTTGAGTTTCGCGCGCTTCTGTGAGGCACTACGTCCAACGATGGCGTCTCCGGCACTCGCTGCGTCCGCGATACCTGCACTCGATGATACATACGGAGTTCTGCTGCTCGGGACGAGCTTTGGGCTTCTGTGAGGATTATTTTCTTTGATCAAAGAAACCATGCTAACCCTTCGACAGCTTGCAGGGAGTCATATTGCATCAAGGGTATCGCTACGCTTGCTTGCCATCATACAAGCAGGACTCCCTGTACACCAAAACCATGGTACGCGGCTTAGGATAGCTCAAAACACCGTCGCTGTAACTGACCTTTTGGTGCAGGTCGCCCTTGTGCTGTAGGTCCATATCGATCTCTTGATGCTCCCGTGCTCACTGTGGGCGCAGTATCTTGGAGACCTGGCACTCTGCCATCTCGATGCACGCAGTGTAGGTGGCGTCGTGACGCCGTTACGCGATATAAACCTGGATTGACCTTGATGACTCCCCTGCAGGTACTTCTATTTGACGACCAACTACTTCAATCCTACGGTCCTCTTCCAAGGCGTATGGTACGTACATCGTTCGTCCTGGGATACAAAATGGGATTGATGTAATATCTTCTTCCAGGTCCGTTGACGTGAGTAACAGTTTCCTCCTTCTTCTCGCGTTCGACCCATCATTACTAAACAACGCTTTCGTCGTGGTGAGCAGCTCGTTCCAATGGCCACAGTCAGTCTTCGTGATCGTCGGGGGACGTGTTGATGTGCTGACCTCATACTCCTCAATGGCAGGGTATCGTCATCGCGGTATCTCAAAGGTGTGTCCATATACCGCGTTCAATCGAGGTCTAGGTACTCACTAGCTTGTGTTTTACTCACAGCTTCTTCGCGCGTCGCCTCTGGCTGGGTACGTTAAGCAGTCGTGTCAGTGCGTTTCTAGTCCGTGCTCACTCTTCTCAGTCGATCGCAAATTCAGGCTGTTGGTTGTCTTCATTGTGAGTTCATCTCGTCACGTCTGCTCCCCAAAGCATCCCCTTCTCAACTCATCTCCGCCCCAGGTTGTCCTCCTTCTCGGAGAAGCCGGTACGTTTCAGGGTCATCAGCGTTAGAGACGCTCATTCCTTACACACAATCCTCAGGGCTTTCTACTGGTACGTGAAGTGTTACTCTGAGCTGCCGAGTATACGATGATGCTGACGCCACGTAGCTATTACGGTTGAAGCGTACGTCCACGTCACTGCCGCTCTGTTCTGAGATGCGAAACTTACACACGACAACTGGCAGGTTCATCCAACCGACCCTAGTGCAATTCGAAAGCGTTTCTTCGGTATGTCATCCTCCCGTCATTGATGCTCACGGGAAACGGCGAACTCATGCAATTCTGGGCACAGTGGATGGTGAACGCGACACTGGCCATGATCATCGCCGCGGACGTTCTTCTCACCTCGCTCCTCACGATCGTCCTGAGGCGCAGTCGAACAGGCTTCCAGTCGTAAGCTCAGCACCCTTATCCGCCCTGAACGACATCCTGCTCAACGGATATACTGCAGTACGGACTCAATGCTCAACATCCTCATCATGTATACTATCAATACTGGTGCGTGATACGATCGCTTCATTCTCGCATTTTGTTGACGATTTCTCAGGGCTCCTGACTGTGTACTTGCCCTTCTCTTCCGCCGCCCGTGTTGCTGTTACTCACTTCAGTCCCCTTACAGAGCGCTCAGCACACTTTCATTCTTTTTGGTGAGCTCCTTGTTGTGATTAGCAATTGGCGCGTCTCACACATCTCAGGCCATCTTTTTTCCACACACTTTCTTCGCAGACGGGATGAACATGTGCATCGCTAAACGTACGTCCCACTCGCCGCGCTTTACCTCTCGCGATGTAAATCTAATGATCTCGACAGTCTACGCAAACTCCCTACTCGCAGTGTACGTCCGAGACTTTACTCTCCTCACAGTTGCCTCGCACGACTCATCGCGCGCCCCTCAGATTGAACTCCCGGGACTTCTTGAAGACCCACAGAACGAACGGCACCGGTCTCTCACTGACAGAATCCGGCCGCCAGCCTCCCCTGAGCGTCCACAATACCAACGCCCGCGTGCAGGTACGCCCCCTCTAGTCGCGCACTCAGCACTGCTGCGGCACCATGCTGACACGCCCTTCGTCTCAATCCAAAGCGCCACGACACGACTTCTCGGGGCGCGATCGAGATCAAGCTGTCGCGGGACGTCGTGCGCTCGTCGCACCCCAGCGACGAGCTGCGCCGCGACGAGTCCTACGAGCTGGAGAAGATCGCGACACGCTACCCCGCGAGTGGCCTGAACGGCGGAAGCGCGCCCTCGTTTGAGCCTCCAGGTGCGTACTGCTGAGCGTTATGTTTGTGGCACATCGTAATTGAGCCGCCCTTGATACTCTAGCGTGAGCCATGTCTAACAGGAAGCTCCGCTGTGTCCGTTGAGTTTCGTTGTACATTTCGTATCCAACTTCTGCCCCGACTAGTAGTTTAGCTTTATCTATGTTTACCGGACTGTCTGCGCCTCCGAGGGAGGAATCTCCATAAACGCGTTAGACGCGCGCTTGATCATGCCTGCTCCTCGCTTGTCTCCTCCCAGTCGACGTTCTGAATGGTGACGTGGTCTACGCCCTCCACCGGACTCTTCAAGGAGCTTACGGCGGCGTAGTCCGTATCTGTGCCATGTGGGGTGACTTCGCTCTGGGCATCGTTTATTCCATCAGAAAGACTCCGGAAGCTTAAGGTCCTAAGCGTCCATACATGGAGTCATCGTGCCCGACCGTCGGTCACTCAGTCTTGCAAACGTCCACCTGCAGCTGCACAGACCGGAGAACATGATAGATTTCGTGAGTTTTCATTGGTTAAGCTGTACAGTATACGCGTTTAGAATGCTACGTTGCCGTCGTGCTCTCTATGTTGCGCGTCGTGGGTCTACAGTGTCGTTGCGTCCCGATTTAAACTGACGTTTAAGCATAGCCCTCACGCGACGCTGATACTCGCTAGCTGGACCAAGCTGGTACCATGTATACACTGCCAGACTCGCTGCCGCCGGCTTGGCTGGCTAGAATCCCGCGTCGACTTCTGTCGGGCCCTCATCGCCAGTTTCAGATGTTCCAACAGAACCCCTGTGGGCGGAAGATGGCCTATCCATCCACCGCTCGCCACGAAACAGGACTTTCCGGCGCACGAGCACATCATCACCTTCCCCGGCGTTCTGTTCGCCCATCGCCGTACTATGTACGGGCGCGCTAGCGCTAAACTGTACTTCTCCGGCGCACGTCGCTCTCACTGCGTCCGCCGCCGGAGACACCTGCCACCGGACGGCTCTCTCCTCGTACCTGCGGGATTGTGCACTGGCGAGTACCGCCGCACAGCAATATTCTATGACTATTCCAGTATGCCTTGTTGACGGGCGTTGGCCGAATCCTACTGACCGTTTACCAGTTCTCACCGTCGGATGCACTAAGCCTGCTTCCCTTTCTCACAGAACTCTGTGGCCGAATTCTGCGCGCCCTCATCGAAGGGATGGATGCCATGTCCAGAAGATGGCTTCCGGCGGGCATCATCGGCGCTCCGTATGGGCGGGTCCCTACGTTCGACTGGAATATAATGGAGACACCTCTCGCTAGCCCCGCGATTGCCCGCCTTCCCTTCGCGGTTGGAGCGTTTTGAGCCCTCTTCTGGTCCAGCTCTCCTCCGCCCTCCGCCTTCTCCTCTAGAACGGGTACCGGCCACGGTTGCCTTTTGTCGCTGTAATTCCGCGTTTCTCTGCAGCGTACCGTCCAGAAATGGCGACCCCGGACGCCACTGTGGAACCTGGAGCGCCAGGTTTGCCTCCCGGGCTCGCTCCGCCCCCGGTGCCTGCACTGGACAACACGTACGGTGTTCTCATGCTCGGAACGAGCCTTGGGCTCATGTGAGAGGCTTTGTTCGTCAACCAAGCCAATAATATTGACCCTCCTGCAGCTTGTACGGAGTCACTATGCATCAAGGGTATCGCTACGCTCGCCTGCCGGCGCACAAGCAGGATTCGCTATACACTAAAGCTATGGCAAGTGGCTCAAATTGCTAACTGGAGAAATCATTACTGGGACTAAATTCCTGGTGCAGGTCGCTATCGTACTGTAGGTTGTCTGTCGATCCCCCGAAAGTCTTGTCTTCATACCAAACATAGCATCTTGGAGACATGGCACTCTGTGATCTCGATGCACGCAGTGTACGTGGTTACGTGCCTGCGATCCGCGAGATACGCTTGAACTAACTCCGGTCATGCCTTCTCAGGTATTTTTACTTGACAACCAACTACTTCAATCCTGTAGTTCTATTTCACGGCGTGTGGTGCGTGCTGCATCCGTCCTGGACTGCGAAATGGTATTGATATAAATCCCCAATTCAGGTCCGTCAATGTGAGTTATAACAACCACTGTTCCAATGTTCATTTCTTGATCAATGAGTCTGCCCCGGGGAGCAGCTCGTTCCAATGTCCACGGTCAGTCTTCCTTTTTGATATTCGAGGGGGTGACGTGCTGATAGGCTCGCACTCTTCCTTGGTAGGGTATAATCATCGCAGTATCCCAAAGGTGTGCCCGTACTTGCGTGTAACCAACGATTTCAGTGCTCACTGATGCATGGATGACAGCTTCTTCGCGCGTCGCCTCTGGCTGGGTGCGTCACATCCTTGTGTCAGTCCGTCACTCTATCCCGTTCTTACTCTTTTTAGTCGATCGCAAGTTCCGGCCACTGGTTGTCCTGATCGTGAGCCTGCTTCGCCATATGACGTTAGAAGTACTGCCTTCTCAGACATGCTCGGTTTAAGGTCGTCCTCCTTCTCGGAGAGGCTGGTGCGTTTCGGACTTATCGGCGCTAGACACGCTCTCATGGCCTATCCCAAACACCCAGCGTTCTCTACTAGTACGTATCATGACACCACGAATCTTCGAGTATACACTCATACTGATGCCCTTTAGCCATTTCCGTTGAAGCGTACGCAGTTTCTGCGCTCGCTCTGCTCTAAAGTTCGGCATCTCACCCATGACCAGGTTCATCCAGCCGGACCTGATGCACTTCGAAAATGTCTCTTCGGTGCGCTATCTATCCATGGAACGTGATCATGAAGTACCGCAGGCTAACTTTATTGTGCATAGTGGATGGTAAACGTGGCACTGGGCATGGTCATCGCAGCGGACGGCCTGCTCACCACACTCCTCACGATCGTCCTGAGACGCAGTCGAACCGGCTTCCTGTCGTACGCTCAAAATCATTATCATCCGCTGCCGCCGTTCCGCTCAAGTCATGTATCACAGTACGGACTCGGTTCTAAACATTCTGATCGTGTATACTATCAATACGGGTGCGTTTTCAAGACCTACTTTCCCTTCTCACACCATGTTGACAATATACCAGGGCTTCTGACTGGGTACTTACTCATCATTTTGTTCCTTCGCTCGTGTTAATCGTGTTTACTCCGTTTGATGTACAGGACGCTGAGCACCCTGTCCTTCTTCCTGGTGAGGTCAGTGCTATGATCGGCAGTCTACGCAGCTCACGCGTTCCAGGCTATATTCTATCCGCATACCTTATTCGCGGACGGGATGAACATGTGTATCGCTAAACGTATGTCACATCCAGCGCGCTTCAATGCCCGCCGTATATACTGTCTAACGATCTCGGCAGTCTACGCAAACTCGTTACTCGCTGTGTATGTCCTTTTCATCTTCGTTGGATTGACTCGCACGACTTACCATACATGCCTCAGGTTGAACTCTCGGGACTTTTTGAAGAGCCAAAGGACGAACCCTGGCAATGGTCTCTCGGGCTCCGGCCGTCAGCCTGCAGCGGGCGTCCAAAGTTCAAGCGCTCGGTTCACATCTGTGCAGGTACTAAAATCCTCCTGCTCATGTAGTCTCATGTTGATGTGCATGGCTCCTCATCGTTGCTTCTTTCATTAGAGCTCGTCCACTTCTCGAGGCGCTATTGAAATCAAGCTCTCGAAGGATATCGTGCGGGACCACTCGCTGTACTCCAGAGACGATCCCCGCTGCGACGAATGCTATGAGCTGGAAAAGCTCCCGCCAAGACTTCCTTCCGGCAACCGGAGCGCAGGGTCCATTTCCTCGTTTTTGCCTCCAGGTGTGCAGCATCCATGGCTATATTTGCGAAGCGTCACGGACTGCGCTGACCCTATACTCTAGTGTGATCTATATCCAGGTGCAAGCTATGCCGTCCCCGTCGGTTTTCTGCGTGTATAATTTCCATCTTCTGTTGGGATTCGGGCTTGGGTGTATACTGCGAGTAGGTTTAACTGTTACTGGACTTGTATCTATTGGTAACCTATCTTGTAGCGCTCTCGTTTCTCAAGCTGCTATCCTAGCCATATTCCTCTCAGGCTGTGTCGTAAATTTGGCAATCTTGAGACAGATAGTATTCAAGTTGGCAGATCTTCGCCCTCGGCCTACAAATAGTCTGCATTGAACCTGGGACGTGCTTTTCGGAACTCAATGCCCCTTGAACGTCTGTTGATCATCTTTTCGCGCCATCCATCCCGCCCATTTGGGAGTACAAGTTGTAGGTCGCAGGTAGAAGGTATCGTGTTTTGATATCGTCGGCGTCCATATGTGTCACCGAGCTTGACTTCGATCGTTCGAGCATGCGAAGACTTGCTTCCATCTGGTTCCATCGCGTTCGCATTCGACTATGCGCGACCACGCCCATGCGCACACCATGAACGGCCCTGACAGAACGACCAAAAATAGCACACAGAAACACACCGCGAACTTCGCGTACCCCTTCGAGTCTCCTCGGAGCGCTCTTCATCCGACCCTGTTGACCCTGGCCGCTGGTGCGCGACTCATCCTGTCTCGCACTCCCAGGCCCGAACAGGTTCTATATCTGCGGCGTCGTGTCCACGATGAACGTCTCCATCGCAAACTCTTCCCTGTCATCGTCCTTCTTCCCGTGCCCGAGGGCGGACTCCCGACCGGACTCCACATCGCGCGACACAGGCACCGTCCCGGCCGTCCCCGTAGACTGCCACAACGACGTTGGGACCTGAGAAGGCGGGAACACGAACTGTCAAGCAGGCTTGAGCGTCAGCCGATAACGAGGACGGGCGCGGGAGGCGGAGAGTGAGAAGTAGCCGCACCTGGGGGCTCTTCCATGCCTGCACGGCGCCGTGGGACGACTGCACGGTGCCGGAGCTGAAGGCGGACGTCTGGCACAGCTCGAAGTCGTCGACCATGCTTATGCCGGTGCTTGAAGTCAAGGAGCGACGCGAGTTCAGCCTTTGGGATCGGGGTTATGGGGTCAACAAGATGAGTGCGATTCGGAGGCGGCGCATGAGGCACGCACATGGCGAGTACTGAGTTCGCATACACTTTGCGATGCGTCAGCTTGAAAGCTATGAGAGGATTACAGAAAAGGAACGCACGTTTGGTGTTGACGATGCTGATACCGGCGTATATGTAGTTGCCTGGCAGAATGAGCGCCTCGAGTGGAGCGTCAGGCCGCTAAGGAAGCCCGAGTTGTAGAATATGGTACTCACAAAGATGAAGGAGAGTATCCCGGTGACGCTGGATCATACATGAATGAGAGACCCGTTCGATACAATACGTATGCAAAGCTATCGCTTACCCGGTGAGGAGACCTGTCATGAAGACGACACCGTGTGAGTATGAGTGGAATGCATAAAGTCACGACATCAAGAACATACCCGTATTAATTGAATAAATGATGAGCGTGTCGATTATGGAGTCCGTACTAGGGTATGCAATCGAGTCAGCGGTGTGCGAGGGAGATAGAGTAAATGACGAGCCGACCTCTTGAACCCTGTGCGACTGTGCAGCAGTACATGGATGAGGACTCCCGTCAGGAGCACGTCGGTCGCGATTGCGCATCCGTATGCTGCGGAAACGATCCACTATGTGTTGCACTCAGCCATCGAATAACACTAACAGCATACCATCGCACGTACACTGAACCGCGGGAAGTCCGTCAAGCTATATTCGAACCTAGAAGCCTACTACTCAGTCTCGTGGACGGATGGAGATGTACGATGACTTACGCTTTGATCGTCCCGACTGAGACCTGACGTGAGGAAGGTGCGCGACGAAAGTAATTTGGACTTGCGACGCACCGATATCGAGGCCTGTCAGAAATATAGGGTAAGACAGATGCCCTACCACCCAAGACTCCCAGCGACGATGAGACTTACCTAGAGCGCTGAGAATTGCGATGACCTATCCTTTGCGTGGTCAGCAGACGTCGCGTCTGACAAGCATATGTCCTTACAGCGAGAGCGACAAGCCAACGGGTCTTCGTGTGGACTGTTCCAGCTCCATGAGACACTGTTAAGTAACTCGAACGTTCCCCGAAGACGTACGAAGCAGGACGCGCCGCGCGTAAAAGCTGCGTAGTAAACATTGCTCCGATGAGTCTAGGCTAAAACCTCTGCAGAAAGACACAGACGTACCCTTGGCACGCGGTGTTTGATAGGCCCTATGAGGGGTCGTGAGCCATAAGTCAATGCCCGGCGTCGTGCAATCGCAGACGTACCGTGATGATTATGTTCACCTGTCGCACGTGTTTCGGGTGAGGACGTAAGAAAGGCAATATTTCCGAAACCAACGGAGAACTCACTTTGATAGTCCTACGGTGAAGCGCACGCTGTGTAAGCCATATGCCTGTGCTTATGGCGATAGCGACTCACCAGTGGCCAGCGGTGATTTCGTTCGGTTTGAAGTAGTCCGTGATGAGAAAATGATAACTAGCCAGTGAAGGTTGAACCGTTATCTGCAGACTGGGTACGGCCGTAATCATCCTCACCATGCTATCATCCATATCATGATATGGACTGTCTCAAGCGTCCTGCAGACCCGTATGAGAGGATGGTGGTTTCCTGGGTTTCGTAGACTCACAAAATCAGCAGGACCTTCAAATTGACGGAAATGTGCGCATGATGTCAGAACACCACATTCTGAGACAGAGAAACGGATCGGAAATGCTCACGAAAAGCTTGAACGGCCTAGGATCACGAGGGTATAGCCGGAAGTATCTGTACGTCTGGTGGACTGTGAGTCCGTACAACCTGCGGAGGAGTTCAGCAAAAAGAAAACTAAATTCCGTTAAATGTGCACTTGCATGCCACCGAGGAAGGTACCGAGAAGCATTGCACCGTAGCTGTTGTCCAAAGCAGGTATCGCAGGCAACGCATCCTGCGCAACATGCAAGGATAGGCTAGAGGGGTTCTGAAGGTAAGCCATGGTCGCTGGACAGGTCAGAATCTAGAGGCGCATTCGACGAGGAATGTGTGTACTTATAGGCTGGGTGGGCATGAGCGAAATCTTTTGCATTCGAAGCAGCACTAGGAGGCGCAGCCCGTGGGGCTATTCTTGAAATCGGCGAGCCCACGTATGACAGGATAGAACATGTCAACTTAGAAGTGGGATCACGTATCTGCTCAGTGCTGAATGGTATTGACCGAGTGGTCTCCGAAGCTGCGTCATTGGAGCAGGTCGACCTTGATTTCATAACGCCGTCTGGGAGCGGAATGTAAATTATTAAAAAGATGTTGTGCATATCTTCTCTGAAGATCCATTCTAAGAGCACAAAGAGAGTCCCAGACATGAGAGACATGCTCGGTTCTTCGCCAGATGTCGCGCAAGGTGAACGTTCAAGTTCCCGCAAGAAAGGCGAAAGGTTGAAAATACGGTGAAAGATGACGACGTACATACCCTGAGTAGTATGCCCGAGGACTATTGGTTCAAAGTGCACCATCGGGGCTGACGTCGTACACTCAGGACGGCTCACACGACCGCGAGAGTCTTGCGAGTGCTGGTCACTCTCAGGGCCACAATCTCTATGCTTCTGTCTACTATGATAAAGTTCAGTCAAGTATCTTCAAAGATAGACGTACCCCGAAAGTCGATATGATATAACAGACCTTCGGGGGTTGCGGAGGAGGACAGCCCGAGGAACGGTCCTCCGTGGCAGCTCTGAGCTGACTTGTTCCTGCCACGCGACTAGAGATGACGAGGAACCCGCCTTCTGGGTACTGCCGATTAAGAAAGCAGCTAGAAACACAGAATACGGCGAACGAGAAGATAATTCAATGACCCATATGCGGTAGTGCTGGTATAAGTTACCCTGTGGTCAGAAGTCAAGGAAACCTAAGCCCCGCAAGTCTAGATCCACTGTGTACTCGACCCACGTGGCCACATGGGCGGGACCCCGTGGACTGCTTACGCTCATCTAGTCATGGGCCCACGTACGCTTGAATTCTCACTCTCACTCTCTGTTTCTCCCGACGACCCATACATACCTTCTGACTCGTATCGGCCCCGCTGGCCATGCTCCGACCGGTTTTTTACGGGAGCAAGATGCAGTCTCGAGCCAATCGTGACGCAGCGCCCACATACCCGCAGGCGCCGCCCTGTAGATCGCAGCTTCAAATTGATTTCGAAATTCGCACAGGGCCTCCTATGCCCACCGTTCTCCCCTATATAATGGACAGGGACGTAGTGCGAGGCTGGTCAGTGTCTCCAATATGGACGCCGCTCTCTACAAGGAACTGCTTGTCCAACGTGGCCTGACCTACCGCTACTATTGGTCTCCATCCACGCACGGAAAGCCTACTCTGCTCTTCCTGCATGGCTTCCCATCCACCGCGGCGGACTGGCAGAAACAAGTGGCTTACTTTCAACCCCTCGGCTACGGAATCCTCGCTCCTGACCTTCTGGGCAGCGGAGGCACTACCAAGCCTCTCGACCCCAAGTCGTTCCGACTGAACGACATGGCATGCGATGTCATGGACATCCTCGCAGCCGAAGGGATCGACAAGGTCATAGGTGTCGGGCACGACTGGTATGCATATCCTCGCTACGCCGGTCCACATCAAATAACGATCGACTCGATGTAGGGGCTCCGTGATGCTTGCACGCCTTGTGCTGCTGTACCCAGACGCGTTCTACGCGTATGCCTGGATGGGGCTCGCCTTCATGCCGCCGTCCACTACCGAATTCGACCTCGACGCTACGATGGCGCAGATAAAGGCCGCGTTTGGGTACGAGGGCTGTGCGTACTGGCAGTTCTTCCTCCGAGACGACGCACACCGCGTCATTCAGCAGCATGTGAGCTCCCGTCGGCGTCTCTGTCGGCCGTACATGGAGCACAGGCTGACCCGCGCATCAGGTCGACAGCTTCCTGCAGCTGCTGTACCCCAACAATCCAGACGAATGGCTCACTTACATCGTGTTACTGGGGAAGACCGCGGAATGCATAGAGGGCAACCTGCAGCTTGGCCGCCCGGCTTACATCGACGACGAGGTCAGCCCAACTCATTCCATACGATCCTGCCTACACTTCTTACACGCGATGGCCTTGCAGATGTATGCCGCACTCCGCGACAATATCCTCACAAATGGCGTCCAGTCTTCATTGAAGTGGTACAACGCGCAAGCAGAAGGCGTTGACCTAGAGGATAATCGCAGTAAGTACACTCTGCAGCTTTGATAATGGTCAACAGACGGCGATTACTCATATCCATCATACGCACGCCAGAATTCACCGAAGAGGACCTGAAGCTCCGAGCACCGTCCTTCAACGTCCTCCCCCTCAAAGACGCCGTATGCCCGCCCCAAATGATCCAGGCGACCATGCCGAAGTACGCCTCTGACATCGAGTTCGTCGAGGTCGCGAGCGGACACTGGCCCCACCTCCAATGCGCCGAGGAAGTGAATGACGCGCTTCGCCGCTGGCTGGAGGCCCGGGGATGGTGAGCGGCTCGTGTCCGGGCTCTCGACGCGCGACGCGGCAATGCACGTATCTCCGGCGAGCGCTCTGTATCAGTACCTGACTCGTGTTCTGTGAGCTGTGCGGAGGCTTCTTTACCGCCAACTGTTTTGGTAGGACGCTGCTTGATCTAATCTACAGATCCCTTGGTCAATGTGCGCATTGTGTTAGTTGCCGGTATAAAGGAGCTATCCTCATACGTGCCGTACGGGTGCTACCAGGAGGTAGCGCAGTACACATTGAATGTGAAGGTAGTAGAGAGCCTGCGCCTATAAGTGCCCGAGCTTTCTCCGAGCCGAGGGATGCTTCGATTGCTCAGGCTTCCATCCCACAGATGGAGATCCAGAGTATAATCAGGTTCGCGATCTGTTGAACGTAGCAAACGCTAACTACTTAACTTCAGTCGAAGGAACAGCTTCGGGCTCGTCTTCATCGTTGCTTCAATTCCGCGCGATGGGCATTGCTTTTTATGGATGTGTATCTACCAGACTTTGTAGATCGTCACGAAGCTGCCAGCAGGCTCGAAGTCCACACGAGGAGGGAAGGATGAAAGTGTCCGCAGGGGCGCGCGGCTGTGCGCGGTCACGAAATCAACGTGAAACTAGACGATTCGGATCCTCAGGCAAACTGGCTCTGAAGATGGAGACCGGTCACAATGGGTACGTCTTCATTATTCTTCAATGAAATCTACGAACGATATGATGAGTCCATGACAGGTCATCTGAGTTCTATGGCCAGTGCGTGGCAGTGGCGTCATGATCATCAATTGCATACCTGGAAGTCAAAACCATCCAGCTTCGTGGTGTTACGCTCCATCCGAGCACCCGGTCCTGCTCAGTGCACTGCACCTAAGAATATGATCTCTGGCACTACAGCGGTGCTGCGAGACATCCCGAGCAGTGGGCCCGACGAAAATGCAAACCTCTCAAAGGATGTTATGCTGAGTAAGCTTGATCACTGTGTGGATGTCTGTTGGCCACACTGATGATATACTTACAGTTCGAGCCTGAACGCGCGCTTACATCCTAATCTCCGCTTGTGGCCAAGGTATATATCGTAGAAGTCAGGTACGTTGATAGTTGCGGGCGACGGTAGCCGCTCGTGACAAGATGCACTGACCCAGCCACGAGCATTGACGAAGACGTTCTGCGAAGACTGCTCGCTGGAGAAGCTGTTATGTTGTTTGGCACCTGCTACGAGACCTGCGCCCTGCCCATGAACAGAAATCATGTCCGGGAGATATCACAACCTTCGGAAGGTGCTTCTCATCTGTCAGATGTGGGTCTGGTACTCACGTCTCCGCACCAATATCCAGGCACCCTTCCTCTTCTGCATCTAAGTTTTAAGTATAAGGTAGCGGGATGCAAAAGCTTTCCTCCTCGCCTTCCTTTGTCTTTTCAACATGCCTCACGCGTACTTCCGTGGCCGTGCAGTATCGGGGGCACCCCCCAGCGCTTTTCCCTTCTCTCTCTCGATCCCCGCCATTGATAACACTTATGGCGCAGTACTCCTTGGCACATTCCTGGGACTCATGTACGTCTCCACGGCATCTGATCAGATTATGGCTGAAAACCGTTCACTCCAGCCTGTACGGAGTCATGATGATTCAAGTATACTGGTATGTGCGGCGACAATTCGCGGACACACTATACACCAAGTGCTATGTAAACCCTCCCCGGTCTTTCTCTTTACTTCAAGTGCATCCGCTTATACGTCTAACAGGTCGCCTTCATCGCGTGCGTGTAAGCTCTCGCCTCACCTCGCCACAGCATCTGATACGGGTGCACAGAGTGATCGGGACCCTTTTCACCGTCCAAACTATACACATAAGGTGCGCATTTCTCCACACATTCATTACATTCCCGCTGGGTACTTATAGGATGCGCCAGCTACTGGTACCTGGTCACAAATTACTTCATGCCGCTCAGGCTTTTCACGGGTGTCTGGTAAGCAATCTAATCATTGTCCCTCAATTTGGTCTAGATGTCGACACCGATCCACGCCGTGTCGTTCTTATGCAGGTCTATCAACGTGAGCTTCCATATGCCAACCTCCTCACTCGCTACTCATCGATAGATGTCCATATAGCTACTTCCGACATCGACGGTAAGTGTTCCTGTCTTCTCAACCAATGGCCTCAAAAACAGAAAACTGAGCGGTCAATCATAGGCAGTCGCTGTCGCTGCCTGTCAATGGCGAGTTGCATGCTTCAGATCCTGCCGTAGCTTTCTGTTGACTACCGTACAGCTTCTTCGCCCGTCGCGTCTACCTCGGTAAGCTAAATTATCACTTCACCTTCGCTCAAATGTGCATGATCAACAACCTTGAACAGTCCACAAAAGCTTCAGGCCCCTCGTTGCACTTGTGGTGAGTATAAAATATAGAACCAAAAGAGTGCTGTAGCTTATATCTGCGGGGGAGGCATTATTGTTCATGGCAGAACTAGGTGGGTTTATTCCCAAATCATCGCAGACGTGATCGCCTCTAACGACCCCATGCTGTACAGGTTGCTCCATATGTGAATTTTCGAGTGCCCATGACCTGATTTTGGGCTTCCGCTGACCTCCCTCGCACGCGCCAGTCTCTTCGTACGAAGCGTGAGTCGTCTCAAGTACTTATATCCCCTTCCCTTCCCACGCCCTTACAAGTCGCCGGTTCTTCGGCATGGTCAGCTTCATACTTCCGAGCCTCTTACAGTTTCGCAATTACGCGGTAAGCACTCGATCCCATCAGGTAATTGCATTGTTAGCACAATTAGTAGCTAATCCTTGATATCTCCAGTGGACGGACACCGTAGGATTCGCGCTCGCCGTGGCCGCAGACACGATCATGACATCCGTACTCGTGTTTTACCTGCATCGTAGTCGAACGGGGTTTCGTCGGTACGTCGATGAGACTGCTCAATACCTGCACCTCGTTATTGATATTCTATGTCTTTGTCAGCACTAACTCTACTATTGACGCACTCATCGCATACACTGTTACCACCGGTACGTATGAGATATGTTTGTGGATGTCTACCATGGAATTGACACTCGCACCACCGACCGCGTAGGGCTTCTTATCGAGTACGCAGAATCGCGCTCTGCCACACCGGCTTATCCTCTAACCCTCCCTCCAGCCTATTCAGTATTATATCCCTTGTATCAGTTCGTAACCAATCGTAATTTCCATCCTTCATGATCCCGGACACTAAGGGGACGCTGCAGGCTTGGGTTATGCCGGGTAACCTGATCTACGCTGGATGCAACATCGTCTCTACACATCGTGAGTATTCCCTGCGCTACAGATAAATACACATTAGCTCACTATGTATACCAACTCCAGTGTACATCAACTGTGTTCTCGGGACGTGAGTATCGCTGCCGCGCCTCAGTCTTTTGTGCCCCAGTTCGTTCTAACGCCTCCCTAGACTCAATTCGCGACAGTCGCAGTCTGACCAGCGCGGTGGCTCCGAGCGCGGGGGTTTAATCCACCTACCGCCCCTCTCCAAGCGTGGCAACACGAGCACAGGCTCTGAATCGACGCTGGTGAGCACTCATACTTCACATCTCGGGACCGGGGGTCGTTCGCCTCATCATGCCGACCACCCAGACCCGTCCGGAGAAACCCCTCGACGTGCTCCACATCAGAGCAGATGGAGACCATGTCCAGCCGCAAGAGCAAGAGTTCGACCAACCGGTTGAGGCGGCTCCATCCGACATGGTGTAGGTGCGGCGCGTTGTCCCGTATGCCAATGTATTTATGGGTCCGAGCGGCGTCGCCTCGACCGTGGGTGTACTTGATTGCTGAGGAACGGTTTCATCTGCAATGTAGTTATAGACGCGGAATAACAGAATATGACACGCCACTGTATAGTTTGATGTTACACAAATTCCGAGGGGGGCAGCTTATCAGAGCGTTGCTCAGTAGGGTCCGATGAACTTCGAAGGATGTAGTTGTCTCGACCTCCACACCCACGCCGCCTTCCCCCGCCCATGACAGATACAAATCATACAGAGCACCACGCCGCAGGCCGAGATCCCCATGCGCGGACGAGTGCGAAGGGACAACCGCGCCTGTAAACTTCCGTCAACCGCATGCGAACCACGTCCTGATTGATACAGCACACCGCTCCAAGTATAACTTAGACATCTCAACCCTGCCATAGCATAATACAAGGTCCAAGAAAAAATGCCGCGCCCCGCGCCGCAACAGTCCCGCCGCGCTACAGCCTCGCACGCACCGCTCATAGCGGCAGTGACGACGCCATCTTGCGCTCATACCCCGACCGGCTCTCGCGGTCGCTCTGCCCGTCCGTATCGATCTCCGCCGCGACCTTGATGTTGATCACCGGGGGTGCCTCCGGGGCCTACCACAGTGGCACGATGCACGGAATCAGCATGAGCGATTCACACAATGAACGTTGACGCGCGGGGCTGAGTAAGCGGGGAAAGAGACGCACCCGGGGCACGTTCCATTGCTCGACGGCTGCGATCTGGTTCGCGCGCGAGAGGATGTTCATGCCGAGCGCGTTGTCTGTGTCGAAGATCTCGATCCCGCGGCTCACGAGCAGCTTGCGCGAGTTCAGCCTGTGCGGACACGGTGTCAGTGTGAGCGGCGGGCGGGTAGTGCGGCGGGTGTCGCTGTGGAGACGACGGAGGAACGGCGGGACTTACACGGCGAAGAGCGTCACGGCGTACACTATTGCGGGCGTTTTGGGATTGGACGTCAGCGGACACCAACGTAGAAGGTAACACGCGGGAGAACGTACTCTTCGAGGCAACCAAGCCGGTGGCCGCCCAGTAGAGCCTGTACGGCCATGCTATGGACTATGCACAACGTCGCTCAGATAGGCTGTCTCAACGTGGTTGACGGCGTACACGTACCAAGATCGCTGCTACGCTGTGTATCGCCCTGTATGGTAGATTAGTATCTATCTGCGTAAGCGAGGCTCTGACAGTGCATACGAACCCTGTCAGGAAACCTGCGGGCGCGATTAAGAGATCCACGGAGCATAATATCCGGGCTAAACACGCACCAGTGTTGAGGATGTACAGCGTGGCAGTGTCAAGCCGAGACGATTCAGCCCTGTGGCACAGTCGATGAGAACCTAACCTTCAACTGTGCGAATGTATCGGGAAGAGCGAAACCCACTTTTGCTGGCCGTTCGCCCGCGCCCGTGGCAGCGCAACCATGATCGCGCCCGAGAGCAAGAGGTCGGCCGCAGCGGCGCACACCAGCGAGACGAAGCTGATGTGCTTCGTCGTGTCAGTGAACTCCTTGATTATGTTGAGATGGAAGCTAGTTTTGAGGATTAGATATGGATGGTGCAGAGATAAGGTGAGGGACTCACGCTTCGTAAGTCAGGTCTGAGGGTGTCGACAAAAATGAGCTCAGTAAGTGTAGGAAAGAGACAGCAGACGTGTAGTACGAACATATGCTCGTGCCTGATTATACCGTACAGAGGTTTGAGAAGGCTATCATCGCATAGTAGATGGAGGGAGCACCGCACCGACATGACCCAGAAGACAGACAGTCTAAGAGTTGACGATGGCTTAGTAAGGAACGCAAAACGATTATAGAAGCTACGCTTACCGCGAGAGCAGCGACTACTTTGGATGCGCCGTTGACTATGAGGTCTAGGTGAGAACACGATCGCAGCCCGGAAATTGGTATTCATACTCAAATAGACCCGACGAGCGAAGAATCTGGACGCATAGTTCAATTTTGGGTTCATGCGCCACTTCGATATAAAGGAACTCACGCTTGAGCGAACAACACAATGAGGGCCTTAGGAACAGTCAGGATAGCACGATCACTAAATGACCAGCGATGACCACTTACACCGACTACTGGTACAATCTGGTATGAAACACTCCGAGTTAACTTTGACATTGAACGATGGCACTATTTGTTCACGTACGTTGATCGACCTGATGAGGATGGAGGGAGGAGATGAGTGGCTTATCCAAGATCAATGCAAACATGGTACTTACCAGACTCCTCTTGTAGCGGCATCAGAATTGAAGTAGTTCGTTACTAAGTAGTAATAGCTGCCCGCGTTCTGAGCCTAGCAACAGATACCTGGCGCGCAAGCAGCTCACCATGCGTGCATCGGTAAAATCGTATGGAAGGTCTCTAGCAACCTGCTCTAACGCGTGAGTCGTCCCGTATATCCCAGAAACGAGCGTACTCACATGACAAGGATGACCTGAAGCCCCAGTGGCGAGGAACGAGGGGGAAAGAGGCACCTCGATTGACAGGAGCGCGACGATAGATGGAAAGGACATGCTTACCAGGCCCTTGATCGACACATTGTCTTTGGGGTACAACCGCACATACCGATACAGCTGAAGGGCACAAATCCCGTACAATCTGGAGTAGAGTCAGCCCCGCCGCGATACCAGATTCGGGGTGTGTGACTCACATTAAGCTAATGAATGTGCCCAGGCTGAAAGCGCCAATGGTATGGTCAAGGGGCTCCGCAGGGGCAGACATGTTATACACAAGCGAGGCTGGAGTCGCGGTCGGCGGGGAGGGAAAGGCTCACGTCGGCGGCGGGGATCAGGTCGTAGGTACGGAGGGCCTACCTTAAACTAGCCACGGAGCGAAGGTTTGATACCGGACGACGCCTGGTGGTCTTCTCTCTCCGAAGGATACGCCCGATCCACCTCCGGCAGTGCCAGCGCTCGTCGAGCGGCGCGGGCTTTGCATGGGCGACTACACGGTGTCTCCGATACTTCCCACCGGATCTAGAGCCTGTCCATAGGCGACCAACTCACGTCGCAGTGATCGTCTGTAGGAGCACGCCCTTCCAGTATGAGTCTGCTCTGCTCCATGGAAGTTGACCTACACCCTCCGCGTCAAAGCCGCATCTAAAGGCAAGGCGGGTCAACACGAGAACACCCTCCGGCATCGGAGCGAACGGGAAGGGCACATACCGTTTGAGGGAAGGAAGCTATACATCAGATGCTGTGGAAGGTGTGACAGATGCCAGCTGCCAACCAAAAGCAAAGAACTGAGGCGCGTGTGCTTGGAGAGCGTCATCGACTTCGCCGCCGCAGGCCCCGAGGGTGAGGTATTGAAGAGCGTCAGGCTCCCACACCGTGCCATTTCAAATGCCCACAGCATTGCGACCTCATAGTGTAGACTTCCGAGAAGCTGTGTATATAGAGCGGCGCCTGAATGCAACCGCTCGCCAGGAGTCACACAAAGAGTGCTACTGACAGCAGCCTGGCGCAGGGCGACATAAATTGTCGTACAACTTTGGCGATGAACACGGTGCGCCGCAATTACCAACTTTGAAACGGTCATCTTTTCCGAGAAATCTTTGTCTGCTATGGGAATGTACAGTCCCTGCCGGCCCAACCTCAGTCTAAAGATGGAGACTCGTACCTCGTGTTCAGATAGAAGACTGACTGGGTTTTCCAAGAGCTGATGACACTCTCGGCATGGGGAGTTGCGCCGGTGACCTGTATTGTTCCCATAAGCGGAAGATCAAAGCAATGCCGAGTGTGAGCGTTTCAAGGTCTATGAGCGGTTTGTAGAAGTTTCAGTCGTGGAGGACATGAAAGTAGGACGCAACTTGCAAGCGCCCGACACTGCGTATCCCAGTTGGGTAAACATCTATGCAGAAAGAGCACCGCTTTTAATGGTATTGCCTCCCCAAAGTCATCTCGACGCACCCCGGTTGCTCGACTTTCTAGGTCCGCACGAAGGCGAAAGACTTTCTTTGAGAAAGCTTCTTGAGTAATCAATGCGCAGAATTCGTCGGGGTCTGTGCTGGTGACAGACCCTTGCAATTGACATAATGAATCTTCAGCTCTGGTAAAGCGAATTCGACGGATGAATATATCATTTGTTGAGATGGCTGCTCGGGACCGTAGGCAGTGAACCATAGAAGAGAAGCAAAGAAACGAGGTAGTGGGACACCAAAACCGTTCGATTTCTACGTCTCCACAATGACAGACCATTTGGGTCGTGGTAGGAAAAGTTCGCTTGCAGCGTAGCTAGCTTTGCGCATGCCTCACGCAGTGATACATGTACAGATCCCCTCAGCCTCGGGCAGTATTTTACACATGTTATATCCACATCCATCCATTCACACGAATACCGTCGCACCATCGCCCCTACCGCCATGATCCAAACAGACCACGCTCCGGCACCTCGCTCCACTGCAAATCGCTCGGGCCCTTGACGTCCCACTGCGCCTCGAGCGAGATCTTCTTCCCCGGCGGGATCGCGCACACCCACTCGTACAGCCCGTCCTTCTCGCCGCCCCGCCCGTCCTCGACCTTCGTCCAGCGCACCTTCGCCGTCACGCCCTCCTGCGGCTGCGCGAGCTTCACCGCGACCTCCGCGCCCTGCGCGGCCTCCGCGAGCCCCGCGGGCCTGCGCAGCATCACCGCGACCTGCACGTCCTCGTTCCCGAGCGGGACCGCGTCGCGCACGACGAGCTCCGTGACCGCGTGCCCGTGCTGGTTCGCGATCGTCGTGATGGCCGTGCGCGCGATCGTCTTGTGCGGCTCTGCGAAGTTGCGCCGCGGCTCGTGCTCCGTCTTCGAGCTCTGCCGGTATGTCACTTTGAGGGAGGTGTCCACCCCGAGCACGCACGGGAAGCTCTCGTTCACAGCGATGAACTACAAAACGTGTCAGCACGCCACCATGTCTGACGAATGGAAGGAGCACGTACGTCCACTGACGTCTTCGTGACGAAGCTGTCGTCCATGAACACGCTCACGGGCCCCGCGAGCAGCTCGTACTCGCTCGTGTTCTTCACCGTGCCCACGATGAACGCCGCCTGGCTCTGCTGCGGCACGCACACATACTTGAGCGCCGCCTTGAAGTCGAGCGCCGCGATCGTCAGCTTGTGCGCCTCGCCGTCGCTCGGGAGCGACACCGTGCCCTCGACGCGGTACGCGAGCGACAGCGCGTTGCGGTTCGGCGCGGGGGCGGGCGTGGGCGGCGCCTCGCTCTGCTGCGCCGTGTCTGTAGAAGAACCAAACAACCCCCCTGAAGTTTGCGCTGGCGCGGTCTGGCCCTGCCCCTGAGAAGTGCCGAAGAGACCCTGAACAGGCGGCGCTGGCGCAGTCTGGGTACTGCGGAAGAGGCCCTGAACTGGTGCTGACACATTCTGAGCCTGGGTGTTGCCGAAAAGGCCCCCACCTTGCGTGGGCCGGGCCTGCGCCGTGGTGTTCGCATTGAACATAGAGGCTTCCGCTAATGGTGTCGAAAATGGTAGAGGTGAGAACAACAAAATCAAGGATGCCATGAATAGAGGAAGACCTACGTCTAGGAACGCTCTGATTCATCTGTGTCGTGGCGCCAAATGCAGAAGTGGGGGCTTGCTGGACCTGCATGGCCGGCATGGGCACTGGCGGTTGGAATCCCCCGCCGAAAGCCGATGTTGCAAACCCAGCCCCCTTCGCAGCGCCTACCTTGATCTTGAGGGGTAGAACGGAGGGCACGGAGAGACGCCCTTGAGCCTGCGTCGTGGCCGTGCTCAGAGTCAGCGTTGCGTCTGTCCAATCCTCGCCGGTCTTTTGGGAGATCGTCGCGCAGTAACGCATTGACACGTCCGCAGATGGTCTGCCGTCTGCCGTCGTCGCATGCAGGTCGTAGAACGGCCGCCAGGCCACCCCAGACACCACTGCACAAGACGCATATCAGCAAGGGCAATGATGCGGCTGCACATCACTCACGGTATGTCAACTTCAGGTCTACCTTGCTGTCACTCTGGGCGACAATCGTTGCTACGATCGTAGTAGTCGCCTCGCCCTTGCGCGCGCTGCGCAGGAGCCACAGGCTCTTCTCGAGCGCGGCAATCTTCGCATCTAGGTCCCGCAGCGCGGCCTCCGCCGCGATCTGCCGCTGCACGAGCCCATCCACGAACCCGAGCAGCTCCGCGTGCCAGTTCGGCACCGCGGCGTTGTTCGCGCCCTGCGGCGTCGACGTGATCGAGCGCGCCGCATCGTTGAGGAGGTTGACCTCCTGCTGGCGCACCTCCCGCTCCGCCGCGAGCGCGCGGCTAGCGGCGAGGTTGGCTTCGATCTGGGACGAGGTCACGTCGTCGCGGAGGTCGGGCGCGTCGTGTGGGTGTCGTCGGCAGACGACGTCGAGCACACGCACGCCGGCTGGCGTGCCGCTGATTCTTGGGGATTCGGAGTCGGCATCACTCGATATGCCCTTTATGGTGACCACGTTCTTGCCGCTCTGTGCGCTGCTTGGTGAGTTTTGGAATGTGAAGGGACACGGGGGAGATGGACACACCTTGAGTTCGAGGGTGAGCGTGCGCGTCACCTCCGCCGTCGACGACTGGAAGATAGTCGCGGACTTAACGGGGGCAGATGATGTGCTTATGTTGATCTGGTTCACGAACATGATGGTACGAGAGGAAGGTGTCTTTGTCGACAGATGGGCTCTCTTAAGTGCACGCTATCGGGCGCTTGTGAGCACATGCAGGGACCCGGCAGCCGAAGGCTGTAGTGACTCGTACATCTCCAGACTCCAGAACCTAAGTGCTGCGATAGAATGCGCCCATAGAAGGTGCGCAACAGCTCCAGCATGGCATGACAGCCTCAGCGCTCATGCGACAGGACGGCCGACAGGTGAACACAGCCACGACACGGCCACAGTCCAGAGGTACCTTTTTTACCTTTTGGCGGCCGACGAGTCGAGGTACCGTGGCGCATGCCAACGTTATGCCAAACAAAACCCATGATGTTCTTCACGCTGTGGGGGTTGCCGATGATAGTTGAAAGAGGGGGGGAAGATACAGGGCCTGCGCGCACTTCCGTATCAGCATCGAAAACAAATATGAGCCACGATTTCACTCCGTCGACAACACCGAGATGCAAGAAAGAACTCAATCGTACAACAAGTGACATCCGAAACTACGCCGCGTTAACCTCCAACTCCTCCAGCCGTGTGATTTGTCTGCGAGGGAAGCAACTGACTGAGCCATACGACCAGACGCGTGCACATACAAGACGCACCTGTCCCGAATGGCCTCTTGCCACCGCTGCAGCTTCGCGATCTCGTTCACCTGGAAGCCGAAAATTCTTGGCCTGTATCTGTCCGCCTTGAGCGCGACAGCGGCCGTGCTGCCTGCCTCGCCCACGCCCTCCGCCTGTGCGTCTTGCTCCTCCCTGACTCGCCTGCTGCGCCTGCTACCCTCGATGTCCGCGCCGCGCCCGGGGAGGCCGAGCTCCACAGGTCCGCTTTTCGGGGGAATGAGGTTGGGATAGACGAGGAAGAGGAGGTGGGGGAAGGAGGTGCCGAAGTACGCGCCGTCGATCGAGCCATGGCGGGAGGACTTGGGGGAGTAGATGTCCTCGCAGCGGCCGCAGTAGAGCTTGACGGACTTCTCGTACGGCACGTCTGTGAGGCCGACGGGGAGGAGGGGCTGTGATTGGCAGAGCACGCGTGGGCATCGGCCGAAGTCTGCGCGCTTGTACTTCTCGAGCTGTGGAGCGATGAGAGGCGTGAGGAGACGAAGGCGAGGAGGGCGAGGCGACGGGTCAGAGAGGAAATGAGGAGACAGAGCATGTTACACACCATCTTTGCGAGCCCTCGTGCTGTTACGATCCACCTAGCATGGATAAGCCCGTAGAGGAGACGAGCCTGAAGGTCGAGGTTCCCGCGAACGTCATCCAGGATCTCCTCGTCTGGGACGTACAGTATAAGCGCAAGACATGACAAGATCTAAATCAGACCACGCACCCAGGTTGTCCGTGATCATATCCAATGCCTGCGCATAGTGCTGCACCTCCGTGTTGAGACCAGTCAAGTTGAAGCGGTCGAGAATGTAGTCCTCTTCAACCTCGCAGAAGTATTCGTTGCCCTTCGACGACAAGAACCACGAGATCCACTGTAGCATTCGTCAGACGGTGTCCAGATATGTTTGTGGGGTGGTGGGAAGAAGTACCGAGCTAGAGCTTCCTCAGAACATCCGTCAAAGACGAGCGATTGGAGTAAAGGTCACTCACTTGGAATAGTCGGAGCCGGAGCCTGTCGAGACTTCTTCCACTGCAGAGGCAGCCAGATCAGTCCAAGATGCGCATATATCTGTAATTCCAGGGTACTGACTGCTGTCGAAGTAGAGGGGGAGAGAGAGGTCTAGGGAAGGTGGTAGATGAAGAAGGCAAGAGGCGAGATGTCAACAGAATACAAGGAGCAATGATAGCTATTGATCGATCAATTGACATGTTCACTTACGTCTACTTACTGGGATCTTACTTGATCAGTCTGTGGTCAGTATCTGTCAGTAGCGCTCTACGCTTTAGCTTAGTCCGGTAAATAAACCCGGCTTTCTAGCTCAACAGCCGCGCCGGAATTTCTAGGCACTCGAGCTCGTATTCTGCCTTCGCCTCATCACGGTCAACGCCTTCCTCTGCTTCGTACCTTGCGCGTGTGCCTCGCCCCGGAACTTGCTCATGCGGATAATAACTTTCTAAGAGACTACATCAGTGCTGTAACTACATGCTGGGCGACGCTGTGGTGACGATGCCGACTGACCTGCGCTCGACCGCAGCCTTTGAGCTGGACTCGCCCGAGCTGCCTCCACCGGAACCAAAGGGTCTCGCCAGGCTTACGGTGACCATACCCTCCTCGTACAGTCCACAAGTAAAGGTGGCGCCTCACCCCGCGCCGCGATGGAGGACACCGGAGTTCATGGTTTACTACGTGGTGTTCATTGTGGTCGTACCCATGATGGCGTGGATACCCTACAGCCTCAGTTCTTGTGAGTGCTTCTTCGACCCTCCAGTCAGAAAGCATGAGTGCTGAACGACACAGCTTCACATCCTAACTACCCTTTCTATGAGAGGCGGTTGTCGCCCGGATGGATGTTCGGCCGCAGAGTGGTCAGTACACCAGGTCTTGCATAGTGTTCCTGGTAAGGCTGATAATATTCGACCCAGGACAACAGCGACAACCAGTACCGCTCCTTCCGATCAGGGCTCCCATCTCTAGTGCTCCTCGCCAGTGCATTCCTCGGCCTCAGATACCTGTATACCCTCATTGCGCGCCAGGCCCGCTATGCTTCCGATACCTCTAACTTATTCCAAGTCCCTTTCCTGGTCACTTTCTCGATCGCCATGCTCTTCGGCCTACACGGCTTGAGCGCACTCAAGGTTCTCTTTATACTCGCTCTCAACTACGGTATTGCGAAGGTGTCCGCGGGGCACAAGGCAACTCCCGTGTTGACGTGGGTCTTCAACGGCCTGGTCCTGTTCGCGATCGACCGCAACTCGGGGTTCAGCTACTCGTCGCTGCATCCCTACTTGTCTACATTAGTACGTCTATTCTTCAAGTTCTACTGCGTCGCTGACCTGACCAGCCGCTCCCGTAGGATGCGTGGAAGGGGGTATACCCACGGTGGTGGATCAGCTTCAATATCACCATGTTGAGGCTGATCTCGTTCAACATGGACTACTATTGGGCCTGTAGACGTATCGGTCTGCCTGACGTAAGTGTCGCAGAGGCAGAGAAATGAGATTTGCTGACAAGCTCGATTCCAGACAGGCACTGCGATGTTGGACAAGCAGAGACCGCGTGTCCCTCACTCGCTGGAATTTTACTCGTTTGCGAACTATCTCGCCTATGTGCTGTATCCTCCGCTGTATATTGCAGGTCCAATCATGACCTTCAACGACTTCACGTGGCAGGTGATGCTCTTCTCTGTCCCACTGAGTTGTGTCTGTGCTGATGAACACCGCCATAGTTGCGTCGACCCTTGTCTATCAGTCCGAGGTCCAACCTAGGCTATCTCGCGCGTTTTACCGCATGCATCCTGACCCTCGAAACTGTCTTGCACTTCATGTACGTCGTTGCTATCAAGGACACCAAAGCCTGGATCGGCTACTCAGCCGCTGAGCTGTGTATGGTCGGCTTCTGGAACCTCATCGTGGTCTGGCTGAAGGTAATCTCCGGCCACTTTTGCGTACCAATTTGAATCTCACTCATTCTTATCAGCTTCTCGTCCCATGGCGTTTCTTCCGTCTGTGGGCACTGCTCGGCGGCGTAGACCCTCCAGAAAACATGGTGCGTTGCATGGCGAACAACTACTCCACCCTCGGGTTCTGGCGGGCATGGCACCGCAGCTACAATCTCTGGATCACGCGTTACATCTATATTCCACTCGGGGGCACACGCAACCGCGGTTACACGGTTGTGCTCGTCTTCACGTTCGTCGCGCTCTGGCACGACCTTTCCTTCCGCTTGCTTGCGTGGGGATGGCTCGTCAGTCTGTTCATTATGCCAGAGATCGCGGCGCGCTACCTCGTTCCGGCGTCGAAGGTGCGTATCTGAGTTCGCGAAATGCGTGGGGAGTCGGAAGCTGACGGGAGGCACAGTACGGAGATAGGTGGTGGTTCAGACACGTCGGCGCCCTTGGGGCGGTATTCAACGGCCTGATGATGATGGCGGCGAACCTCATCGGTTTCGTCGTCGGCACGGATGGGATGAAGTATATCATTCACCAAGTGTTCGACACCTGGCAAGGTACGTCCCTCTCGCTCGCGCCTGATCCTGGCTCTAAGGACATCCTTATATAGGCATACGCTTCCTATTATTCTCTTGCGTCTGTATCTTTGTTGCCATCCAGGTTATGTTTGAGTACCGGTGCGTCCCATCTTACACCTCCGTCCCTGACCGCACTGACCAGTGTTCATAGAGAGGAGGAAGAGCGACAAGGGATCGCTCGGCGATGCTAACGGGGAGAGTAGGTGGCCAGATGGACTGTCTCGTTCATGCAATGAGCTATTAGTGTACTTCATGTTAATTATAGAACTTCGTATATATCGTCCCGTATGGGTATCGCAGGGCGTTTAGGATTCGTTCTCGAAATTTCGAACGTACATAGAGGCTTGCCAAAAATGGACCAGCACGGACGTGCATATGGGCGCCTGTCTCATGGACACCAAGGGCGGGGAAGCCGAGCCGCCTTCGCATCTTGGCCTGCTACCACATCCACCCTCGTTTCCCGCCACCCTCCTCTGTCGCTCGTCACCCCACTACTTTCTTGACTTGATACCTCACCCCTCGGAGCCTCGAGATACCCACCGGCATCATGTCCACCTCCTCATACAAGTACGAACGCCTCGCAACGAGTCCGACCGCGCCCACCTCGGACCTCAAGCGGCGGACGAGCCACGACGAGCCCACGAGCGACATCCACGAGTTGCACCGCCGGCTCGAGGCGGACCCGCGCTTCAACCCGCCGACGCCGTCTGCGTGGAAGCGCGTCGCGCTCATCCTCTTCCTCCTCTTCGTCTTCTGGTTCGGGTTCAAGCTGCGCACCTCCGTGTCCCCGGGCGCGGCGCCAAAGGTCATTCACGCTTCTAGGTGCGTCATCCCCGTCCGCTGATGCTCGTGTTGTGCTTGTAGGTCGTGGAGACCTGAGGCTGAGACGTTGTGTCTGTGGTGTGTATGACAGGTACTCGCGGGACCACAAGTTCAGGCCGGCGGCGAGCCCGATCATTACTGAGCGGCTGAAGGACGGGCGTACGCGTGTGCGCGGGGCTGCCCCGACGGCTCGGTGAATGGTGCGTATGTATTGGTCTATCCAATGTCTAGTTTTGTGAGTTGACGGTGGAGGCCCAGTGAACGCGCATTCCCTGCACGGACTTACTAGATCCTTTGGACGTACATACGTTGATTCTGGCTTGCCCTACCTCTCCCTTATCCTCTCAGCCACATCGGAGGCTTCCCGACTAGTTACCAGGAGCCCCTTCCCTTCCCTGTCTACCGCCGCTTCTCCAGATATCCGCTACTTCTGGATAATACATGCTCCACCGCACAAGATTCACAGAGAATGTGTGCCACCTTTCCTCGGCTGCCGCACGTCCCAGCTGCATGAATGAGGCAACCGCAATTATCGAGGGATGGCACGAGGCTGGGTGCGCAGGCCTGTCTACCATCGTGGACCCAATTACACGACGCAGGCCACATGCAGCGGGTCGCCGTTCATATAGCGTGTCGCCGCCACCTGGATTTGCAAGCCTTGACAAAACGTGGAGCCTCATTTTCCATCTTATGCATTACGACCAAGGAGCGCGTCGAGAGAGGCGTTTATTCACACTTCACACAGTATTTCTCTCCGTATCCAGTTGGATTGGCAAAACGGAAAAAAGTGCGCTAGGAACGGTACAAAGTGTTCTAATGCAGCAGTGGGGTGTGCGGGAAACACAACTAGGAAACCCAAGTGAACATGCGAGAGCCGCTTAGGCGACGCCCTGGGAGGCCTGGCCAGCGTTTTTGGTGTCGGTCGCAATGTTCGTGGTGAGCTTCTTCTGCTCCGCGGCGATCTTGCTCTCGATGGACGAGGTGTCGGAGCCGGCAGTCTGGGCCTTAGCGAGCTTGATGTTAAGGCCCTGGACCTCGGCGGTGAGCTTGAGCACCTTGTTCTTGATCTTGCCGTTCTGGAGGGCCGTGGCTATTGCAGACATCGTCGTCAGCATCTAGCTAATGCCGATGCACAGAACAGACTACACATACCAGCATCGCCAGACGCAGCCGCAATAGCGGGGTTGAAGTCGTCAGTCTCAGCGGACTCGGCAGCCTGACGCATCGTCTCGATGTTGGTCGCAACGCTGTCGTCGAGCGTGGAGAGGTCGATGCCCTTGAAGGGGTCAACGAAGACAGCGTTGGCCTCAGCCTCAGCGGTACCAGCGGTGCCGTCAGAGATCTGGAATGCGGCGTAGCTGGTGGTCGAACCGTCAGAACATATCCAGACAGCAGCTGAAGCGCGCCATCACTCACTCCTGGACAGCGAAGGCGACACCGGAGCCGCTCGCCGTGGCCGCAGCCGTGCTGGAGGCAGCGGCTGCGGACTTGGTGGCGGAAGCGGCAGCAGACTTAGCGGACTTGGTGGCGGAGGCAGCAGCGGAAGACGAGTCATCGGTGGAGGCAGCATCCTCGTTGGTGGACGCGGCCGCCGCACCACCGGTAACGCCCTGGGAAGGCTGGCCAGCGGCCTTGGTGTCAAGGCCGATGTTCGTGGCCAGCTTCTTCCTGTGAACGACTATTGTGAGTATCACGCTACTCCCCAAACACGCACAATCGAAGCTACTTACTGCTCGGCAGCTAGCGACGCGGTGAGCTTGCTGGTGTCCTTGCCCGCGGCTTTCGCCTGGGCGATCTGGATGTTGATGCCCTGGACCTCGCCAGTGAGCTTCAAGACCTTGTTCTTGATCTTCCCGTTCTGGAGCGCAGTCGCGGCGTCACCAGAGGCAGCCGCGATCGCGGGGTTGAACTGCTCGGTCTCCGCGTCCTCGGCGGCCTCGCGCATGGTCTGGACAGCCTTGAGCGTGGCCGCGTCGACAGTCGCAAGGTCAACCCCATCGAAGGGGTCGACAAAGACCGCGTTGGCCTGAGCTTGCGCGTTACCGGCGGTACCGTCAGAGATCTGGAACGCGGCGTAGCTGCATAGAGAGTCAGGGCAATTTCTAAGATATTCGCGAGCTGGAGCACGTACTCCTGGAGCGCGAACGCAGCGCGCTTGGACAAGCGGATGGGCGCGGCAGCAACCAGGCCGGCAACAGCGAGCGTGAAAACGGATGCGAGTCTGACCATCTTGGGCAATGATACGGACTGGATGAACGACGAGTAGAGCAAGAGAGTGAAGGAGTAGACCGAGGGGACAGGCTAGCTGTGTACTTGCTGCAGAAGGAACAACAGAGACAGACTAGCTGCTTGCACGGAAGGAAGGAAAGAGGCCTTCGAGACCGGACCACAAGGGAATGAAAGTGGAGGAGAGAAGAAAGTGTTGGATGCCAGCGTGCAGCTTCCCCCGCCTTTATACCCCAGCGCCGTCACACCACCCCCGCGTGTAGTAGCGCACGCCGTCCCGCCGAGGATCGAGGGCGTGTACCGTGCCCGTCCGAGACTACCCCGGCGGCCACGAGCCGGCAGCCTGTGGAAGATTCCGACGTTCTGTTTCAACTGTTTACGAGGCACGGTTGCGATGGGTGCGCGGAAACGCATAAACGGGGCGCGCCCTTGGCACGCGAACCACAGAGATCTGCCTTTTTGGGATACAACGGGTGCGGTCGTGAGCTGTGATAAGGCACGGCGCCGCGCTCCCTTGACGACAACCGGCGGCTCGACCATCTTCGGGGTCGGGCTCGTATTGTTGATGCGGTCATCGAGATATATGAGCTCGGCCCACCATGACCGAGGTCTGCACATCATTAAGTCAATAATTAAGGGTGCTCCCCATGGAGATCATGAAGGTACAGACAAACTGGCAGTGGTATGTGAACGACAGTAGTATGCTTGTATACAAACAGTCAGAGTGAGCCACGCTGGTATCCAAGAAGTACAGTAGCTGGCAAATAAGATCACGGTAATGAGTCGAGCGGAGATCGCAGTCACTACACTATGACAGTCGCGAACCTGCCCTGCCGGAAAGTCGCCTACAGCGAATCACGCTGTCATAGGTATGCCGTGTATAGTGGTCGGGGGTGCGTGTCGGCGGGAGAGCGCTCGTTCACTGCGCCAGACGCTTCAACTGCGAGAGCCGCCCCGTCTTCGTCAGTATGACGGACGAGGCCCCCATGAGCGCGAACACAATCCAGAAACCCCACCTCGTCGCAGCCGTGAGCCCAGTCGCCTTGCCCGGGCGGGGAGGGAGCGAGACCGTCCCGAGGTACTTCTTGTAGTTCGACTGGAGTTAGAGAGGCAGCGTGAGACATCCGTTGGCAAGGAGGTACAAGGACAAGCGGCGTACCTTGTAAGGAGGGAAGCGGAAGCTAAAGACCTTGTCCACCCTGAAAGGGTGTGAGTTTGGGGTTACGGAGACATACTGTGGGATTGGACGTACCAGCTAGGGTTGTTCAGAGATACGCGAAGGTACGAGAACGTGTCAAAGGCAAACTTGCCCCCGTAGAACCCGTCTAAGGAAACGAAAGCCTGTGAATAGGCGTCCCATAGCAGAAAACGGGACAAGTTGGACTTACAACCGCTCTCGCCAACACCTCCTACAGGCAGTCCGGTGACTAGCAGATTGTCATATGAGCGCTCCAGAAAGCATGCGCAAGGGAACTGATAACATACCACCGGCGGTGAGAACGCTCTCGTTCACGACGGCCGCACCACTCCTCGTGTTTCTGAAGACTGCACGAGCCGAAGGTCAGGTGGGGTTCACTGAAGCTGCCATTGAGTTCGTACCTTTGTCCTGGAACGCCTTGTCCTGCGAGAAGACGTAGACAGCAAGCGGGTGCTCCCTATGCGACCGTGAGCACGGAATAACACATGCGTGCAATTGAGAGTACACACCTTGCCCTGATGATTGAGAGGGCCTCGTCGATGTCCTTAACGGGCACGAGCGGGAGTACCGGCCCGAAGATCTCCCTGCATCGCTGGAGGTAAACCTAACGCCTACGCGCGCGACGAATTTGAAGACGCACTCAGCCATCAGGACGTCGTCCAGCGCGACGTCGCGAACAACCGTGGGTGCGACGAACCGCGTGGGGACGTCCACGGAGCCACCGAGGACGATCTTGCCCTTCGTCTCGTCGATGAGACGCTTGATGCGAACCGTGTGCGCCTCGGTAACGATGTGCGTGATGGAGTCGGACTTTTCAGGGCCGTCCGGGTAGAACGAGGCGTAACTGTAGTGCGGTTGTTAGGCATAAGACAAGCGGATGTGCGAGGGGAGTCGCTTACGCCTCCTTGAGCGCCTCGACCAAGGTGTCCTGGAACTCTGCAGGAACCAGAACATACTCCGGGCACAGGCAGATCTGGGGCCATAACTTAGGCCCAGCGTGATATATGAAGAGCCGCGCGATACGCACCTGACCACCGTTCGTGAATCGACCCCAGAGCAACCGCCGCGCGGCCATCTTGAGGTCTACCTTGGGATCAAACACTACCGGGTTCTTTCCTGATGAGTGTGACGCATTCGTTAGCCACTAGGTACACTAAAATTTGGCGCGCAGTTACCTCCGAGCTGAGAGAAGCGATGTGAGTTAAATGTTACGCAGCACAAGTATAATAGATTACCTCCAAAGTGACAGGGGTCAGGTGCTTCGCCGCTGCAGCCGCGACGATGCGTCCAACACGTCCATTACCTGCCATTCCAGCGTTAGTCGCGAGCCGGAGGGAGCCGCGCGCGCATGCATACCTGTGTAAAGGACTGCGGACATACGTCAGTCTAGTAGCCTCCCCGAAAGCTTATCTTAGCACTCACTGTGATCCCACCGGAGCTCGAGGGCCTGCGGTATGATCAGAAAAACTGACGAGACACATTCCTCGGGTGCACACCCACCTTCGTTGTCTCAGCCACACTTCCATTAATGACGTGGTAGAGCTCCGTGTCAAGGTACTTGGGCACGAGCTCCGCGAACAGCCCGGCAATTGCAGGAGTTTGCTCGGAAGGCTTCAGGACGGCCGCGCTTCCCGCTGCGATGGCACCGACCTGCGCAGCATCAGCCTCACGTCACAGGAGGCTGCGTCAAATTGAAGGGAAGGCGTACCAGAGGGCCAATGAGCAGGAACATGGGGAAGTTGAACGGCGCGATGAGCAGAGCGACGCCCTTTGGTTGCGGGGCGTACGAGGGGCTCATGACGAAGAATTTCGGGTTGAAGCCCGGGCTTTTGGGCTTCACCCACTTCTCGATGTTGTCGTAAGCCTGCTTGAGGTCGTTGTACACCGTCCCGAAATCCAGCCTGTGTAGTGTGTGAGCGAGATTGGTTGGCTGCATAGGTTAGGACTGCGTACATGTCTGTCTCCTGAGGGGGGCGGCCCAGGTCGGCGTGCAGAGCGGCGCGTAGCGCGTCCTCATTGTCCCTAATGAGCCAACCAAGTTGGGCGAGCTGCTCCTTGCGGAAGGCAATCGATTGCGTTCTCCCCGTATTGAAAGCCTTGTTGGCGATTTCATGAATCTGGGAGTATGGCGTTACTCGTGTGCGCGTATAGGTGTGATTTGAGCCAGAACGCTACCTTGGGGATATCATCCACGGGAGTGAACGTGAGGTTGCGAGCGGCCATAGTGAATCTCAAGTCTAGCGGGGAGGCGTGGGTCGCCTGGGGAGTTGTCAAGAACGCGACTTGGTGGAGTGCGGGGTGGATGCGGGGTTGAAGGAGCGATCTGGCGGCATGTCTCCTCTTTTGCTATCGACGCGTGTGAGTATACGGGGCCAACCACAAGCGATGACTGCACCATCCCGGACACCCGGTGGAGGAAGACGGAATGGAAACGGTGGCAAACGTACATCCGGCCCTACCGACGCGGCGGAGTCGCGATCACATGTCAGTGGCTGATCGAGCTACCCGCCCTTGCCCAACCCCGACTCTCTCGAGTTCGCTGCAAGTGCATTGGGCCAGCCTTTTCAGCATCGTATTTAGTGAGTTACTGCTTGTGCATAACATATGTTAGCTCGAGTTTATATGGGTAAACGTGCAACGTACAGTCGAAGAGAAATGTAGACTTGAGAGTGTCAGAGCCGCTGGCCAATGGCATGCGCAGCCCGACTAGCGCGATCACTCAGCGGGTCTTACAATTACTTCCGGACCAAGTTCTCGCGACTCGTCAGCGCGTCGTTCGTTGATTTCGCGAGACGCATCGTTCTGAACTCATCCTTGAGAGCAAGTACTTATGACCAGGAAGGGGCTCACGGCACAAACTAATCAGCCAAAGGATCAGTATTTTACACGATACTTCCATACACAGGGGCCACCACCCCGCAGACTTCGCTGATATCGTACAGGGCCATTTCGAGTTGGCTCGAATCCAATGCTTACTCCTAGACGACGCCGTCGCTGCGAATGGCACACTGGCCAAAGTTCCGCGTCGTGAGGCCTTCCTCCCTCGGCAAAATGTCCTGACAAAGCCATCAGCACGGACAAGAAGGAAAGACGCAAGAACGTGAGACATACGAAGTCGAAGATCCCGAGCGGGAGGGCCATAGTGACACACGCATTCGGTGAGTCCTAAAGGAAGAATACGCGTTATCAAGACACAGAGCAAGTGCTTGCCATCGCACCAATGACATACCACAATTGCACCCACATGACTCTCTACCGGGGCGGCAGACAGGAGAAGGTCTGTAAGCGTAAAACTTCTTCAGCACAACACTCATTTTGCAGATCGGCGGGACAACGTACATGCTTGCTCGCGGGCTGAGTCGCAGTGGAAGGTGGTCAGCGGATGAAGGATCCGTGGGGACGGCGGGTGACTCACTATAGCCAAGCTGCAAAGACGGTATTAACACGGAAACATGCTGCACGATGATGACGACATACCTTCATCAAGTACGTGATAGCATTCAAGGTTGCTTGCTTGAACGCAACGGTCCTGCAGTCACACACGCTCACTGTTCTGCCATCGCACAGATGACTAAAGAAGATGAGCTCACGCGTCCATGTTGTATTGCTTTCCGTCACCGTCTAGATTGAGGATAGACAATAACTGAGTACAACAGTCTTCAACAACAACAAAGAGCAATTACTCACGGACGTCGACGCTGATACCCTCGAACACGAGTTTGGCAGAGTACAGAGGATCCACCGGGGAAGGCTGAGAAAGGAGCAGTCAGCCTAGCACCTTGGCGCCGAGCAGGGTACAACTTCTTGCATTGAACTCACCAAGAACATCGGCTGCTTCATGGAAAACTTCTCGACACCACCCTTGATGATGCTGCAGCTGAAAGTGATGATCCCCGCCTACAATTACATATCAGTTGGTTTGAACCCGTGAAGCGTACTTCTGTTCTACGCATACCATCTCAATGGCACCGCAAAACGAGATCTGCAGACCACGACCATATTATCGACTCAGGTGAAACTAGGAAAGCGCAGCATATCATACCTCTCCCTAGAGGTGTTGTCAGACATGAACGCGTGCACGACGACCACGAGGACAAGAATGCTTACATCGCCCTGGGAGAAGTGCAGATCACCAACAGACAGGTTGGCGCCCTTGATGTACACCGGGAAGTAGCAACGCGAACCCCTATAGCAACAATGAACACGTTAAACACGACCTCAGCTCTAGCAAGCACGGCTTACTTAGACAGGTTCTTGATCTGCAAAGGTTCCACACGATCAGCCCTGAAGAAACGACGTTGATACACGAGACAACGTACGTCGCAGTTCCCGCCATGTTCGCGCGGGGGGACCGTGCGAGCGCCCTCACGCGCGACCTTCTCCCGGATCTCGTCCGACACGTCCTGCCCGACGTACGCGCCGGTCGGCTCAGGCGGGAACGCAACGGGAGGGACAGAGGGCCCGTGCGCGTCGATCAGCGCGCCCTCGCGCGTGTTCCACGTCGCGAGCAGCTCCGCCGAGGGCGCGGTGCCGATGAGGCCCGGGTGTGACACGCCCGCGAAGCGTACCCCGGGGATGTGCCGCGACGAGGCGTAGACGCCGTGGAAGTCCCAGATCGCCTTCGCTGCCCTGCTGTTGAACTCGCGGGCTGTTCGGTACGCGGGCGGTCAGGATTAGGGTCAGACGTGTGGGCGTTTGTGGTTGTGGTGCTACATACCGAACAAGCCACCGCCGTTCTCGAGCTCAAAGATGCCCTGAAGCGAGGTAAGTTAAGGTGCAGCGCCACCAACAGAATTTGGACATACGGTGTATCCCCATGGCATCTTATCGAAAGGCCTCACTGTTTACTTTTATTGAGTGTATCAACGAGTGAGAGTTGTGCGATGTACATACCATCCAGGATGTCCACAACGAGGCAGTCACCGGGCTCAGCACCTTCGATGGCGACAGGCCCAGACAGGTTGTGGATCTTCGTGAGATCCACATTCTTGATATCATCGCTGTCTGCGATAGTTACTATGAGTCGAGCACACGCGTGATATTCCTTGCGGAACGCGTACTATCGTTGTTTCCGATCTGGGCACCAGTCCAGTCTGGGAACAGGATTAGCGGCCTAGCCATATACTCTACGCCGCATGTGCACGAGCGTACGCACCCACACACTGGACCGTGAAGACCTCCCCAGGCTTCACTGACGCAAACGCCGGAATATCAGGGCTACCAAGGTCATCAGAGGCCATATTCGGTTATTCAAAGCATGGGGACTGACTGCCAACGGTTATGGATACCCTGTCGCCGTATAGGGGTTAGCACAGTGACACGGGGGTTATAATGAGAGGTGCATGCCTTCTGCTGGTCGGCAGGGCTATAGAAGCAATCTCGCACTTCAGATACATCTGTTTTTGGCTCTCGAGTGCTCTCACGTACATGAACGGGTCAACCTGGATAACCATGCCTCCTCAGTACGGGCGCTCCACTGATTGGACGGAGCATCGGGTGACTGACCTCGATAACAGTGCGATGCGCAAACGAGTTCTCCTTAGTCGCCATGCTAGCAGTTCAGTTGATAACACAGAAGAGAGAAGGAACAGAGAGTGATAGACGCGTCCTGTCTCCTACAGATACCGTGGAGGCTGCGAAGACGAAGTAGCTCGCGTGCCTTCACATACCCTCCTCTTATCTCAATCTGCGAGTGCAGTGTTACACCCAGTCACGATATACCCACCCCAAAGATAAGGCCCAAGGAGCGGCAGGCCGTCGGGGGTTTCGTACGAAATACCCAGGCTACGTGACACCTAAAGCATCAACGATAAGATAGCGTTCGCGGGTCGATAAAAGAGATGATTGGAGAAATACTCAACTGTATCAAAGCTGCGCTGAGCGAGTACGGCTCGCACGAAAGAGGCGCAGATGACCACTGCCGTACTTCTTCCCCTGGACACGTGGATACGAACCACCAAGTCCATGTGAGAAGTGTACTGAAGTGGCACGCATGAGAGACTTCGTGTGCGATCCAGACGTCTTGGACGATGATGTTGAGAACGTAGCCGGCTGACCAGTATGAAAGCGTGGAGCCTCGAATTTGATCAGTGTCCGGGAGCATCGGACGAACGTGCAGTATACAGCAACGCAATGGCCTGCGGCTGTGACAAGATGCATTCAGCGATCAGCAGAAATACACGAGGGTTCATCCGGAAAGACAGAGCAGGCGTGAATAGGTCGTGATGGGTCGTGGCAGATAGGTATCGGTGGACAGACGGAAGATGAGTGAATAAGTCAGCGTGCAGGGATGTGACGATAAGTGAGACGTGCAGTATATCAGCAGAGATAGAGCAACCGGTTTGAGCGAGATGGAGTATGAAGATCGAGAGAGAAAGAGGCGGAAAACGGCGAGAACAGGTATAATCGTGGTCCATGTTATGAGTTGACTTGTCCTTGGTATCGCTTGATCAGTTCCCTCAGACGCGCCTGCCCGAAGGCAAGCTCCGCCTTAGGTGACTTGGCCACAGCTGGGGTCGACCCTGATGCGGACGTCGGGAGTGCTTGCGAGGCAACACGCGGAGCGTCTTCGGAAATCGTCGGAGGCAGCTTAACGTTCATCTTGTGGCGTTCTGCAGGGGCAGGGGCAGGCCGTGCGAGCGATGCCGTCGACGAGATCATCGGTGTCGCTAGAGACGAGGATACCACCGCCGGCACCGAAGCGGACTTCACCATCCGAGCGCGCCTCGCGGGCATACCCCCGCCTGAGGCAGGTGCAGTATCCACGGAAGGGGGTGATGGAGTAACTGAGGGCGAGGACGCTGCTGTCTTGGCCAAGGGTCTCAGAGCGCGCGGGCGGGGATCGGTTTGTGGGGCAGGAGACTTGGACGGCTCGGACTTCGGGGCCGCTGGGGTCGCGGCTGCCGTCCATTGCTCAACGAGCTTGGTCGGTTTCCGCTGAGGCTTCAATGCGACAATTGGAGGTTTAGGTGCCTCTTGCGGAGGGGTCTGCGTCGCGGACGCCCAGAGCGAGGCCACAGACGTTACGATGCCGCCTCGGCCACCACGCGCAGAGCGCACGTCGTACTTGACCTCCGGGTCCAACGAACGAGGCGGGTATACGGCAAGACGAGGAGAGGCCTTCGGCAGGAGGTAGGCGTACCAAGGGGCTGTGCCCTTCTGGCCAGGCCTTGTACCGGTGGCATGGAGCGTTGGTGCAGCTCGTACGCTGCCGATAGCGATGAAGCCAGAAGAACGTGGGTTTGGTGCCGCCTGTGCCTCCTTGGGCGCAACCTGATCCGCAGGAGGGGTGTCGGTACCCGTCTGAGGTTGAGATGCGGCCACAGGCTCGGGAGACGGAAGTTCTGGAAGAGACACCTTTGGACTTGGAAGTGGGGAGCATGCAGGAGACACGACGGGGGACCGAGCAGGAGACCGAGCAGGAGAACTACTCGCTGCCCTAACTGTGGGCTTTGCAGGGGGTGACAATGCCACTGGGGGTGGTGTCGCAGGCGGAGGCGTTCCCGACGGCGGCGGTACCTCAGGGTCGATGTTCCCTAACCAGGCCGCAATCCGCCCCTGTGCCGCCTTGCGCAGATGGTGCAGCTCCTTGTCTTTCTCTGGCGCGGCCTCAGGGTTCGCACTACGCTTGCTGGTATTCTTCTCCCCTCGCTCACGCTTCGTGCCGCCAGATGCGCTCTTCGTTTCCTTACTTCCCCTGTCCCGGCCTCTCACCGTCTCCTTGCTATCCCGGGCGCGCATCGTCTCCTTACTCGCCCTCGCGCGCGTAGTCGACGTCGGCAGCAGCTCATCCCCACCCTCCCGGTCACTTCCCCCGTGCGCACTCATGTTCCCGCGCCGAAGCGTTCGCTCATCTCCGTCAACGTCCAGTCCAGGCAACGTGAGACTCGAGATGGCGGAGTCGTTCGGCGGGTCGACGTCCGTTGCACGGGGAATCGCGATCGGCAAGACCGTGCGCACATCTGGCGGCCGTTCGCCCTTCTCCGGCTTGCGCGTGCCAACCTCTGCAAGGAGCCGCGCCTCAAGCGCATCCAGGCCCGACGCATCGTTCCCGGGACGCAGTCCACGGGGCACCTTCAGCGAGGTGACTGCAGCGAGCGTCGGCGTCGGCGGGGTCTCCGCGGCCGCGGCATCCGTGTCCAAGAAGTCGGCAGGGAAGAGCGACTCTGCGCGACTACGCGGAGTAGGAATATTCTCCTTGTCTGTCGGCACCGGTGGCCTCGGGAGCGTCTTGTCTCTGGTATCTTCGCCTAGTGCAGGGCCGGACGAAGGGACAACGGGACCTGCATTCTGCTGCTCGGCTCGCGCCGCGATGCGCTCGAGGTTCTCGACCTGAGTAACTTGGTCGAACGGATCGTTCGTGAAGGACCGCTTCGGCGAGAGCATCGGGCGTGGAGATACCACCTCCCCACCAGTGAGCAAGGGTGAAAGCGACAGCGTGGTTGCACCCCCGCGACGTGTCGCTGGGGATGAACCCGGGCTGACAGTCGCATCGTGTGCAGCGTCAAGAGTGGTAGGAGCAGCAGCGAATGCGACAGGGACGGGAGGAGCGGCGTCCGACAAGTGGAAGCGGTGTGCCGGTGGGGACACCGAGCGGTGGCGAGACGACAGGCGGAGATGGTGTGAGATGCGGGAGGCCCGCTCGCCTTTGCCTTCTTCGCGAATTCCGGGCTGGGATCCGCCCGTAGGCATCGGGAGCAAAGGGGGTGCAGCAACGGCCGGCGGTAAACCGGGTGGCATGTTGTACAGCGGTTGGGATGGCGTGGGCTCCGCACTGGAGGGACGTGGTGGCGGAAAGTAAGGGAATGCGGAGGTAGGAGGGGAGGCCATGTAGCCGTAGTAAGGTGCGGGCGTGTAGCCGTTGTAGGGTATGGGGCTCATGGACGGAGGCGGAAGCCATACTTGGCCGTGTTCTACATAGGGCCCGATAGGCGGAGACATTGGAAGAGCCGGGTATGAGTAGGGGCTGGTAGGGCGGTCGAGGTAGGGTGCAGGAGATGTGGGAGGCTGATAGAACATGCCGGAAGCCGGGTCGTACACAGGCGCAGCAGAGGGCGCTGGGGGTATGGCATACATATCGTATGCTGGAATGTCTGGAGCCACGGATGGATGCAATATTGCGACGGGCAGATCGAGGTGGATGTCTTTGCTACTCAAATAGTGTTAGATAGCGTTGCAGAGAAGATGTGTCGTAATTACCTTCCTATGCCCATGGCAAGCTTTACACTCGCTATACAACGTACCTCAAACAGGCATTCACTGATCTTGCCTTCGTCGCCTATCCGGCGACCGCCTTTGACGCCGCGTGCGTTCTTGGGTACATCCACGACCAGGTTAGCCACGCCTTCGCCACCGGGAGGTATGATATATTCAGGCCCTCGGAACGAGACCGAAGTAACAGTGTCGGAAAGCTGCAGCGGTTGCTTCTGGTTTGGGGGTATATTCGGCAAATACAACTCGCGCGACAACGTGACTGACAGACTAGAGTTCTACTGTAGGCTTGAGGAACCCGTCAAGCGGAATGCGTGCTTGCGAGACTGACCTTCTTGGTGGAATGGTTCTTGACCATAAGTTCGATGCAGGCAGGCTCTCCGGCAACCATGAAGCCACCTAACACCTTGCCTTGCATCCAGATCTTGCCGTTCTCGCCGACGACCACGCCTTCGGGGTCGACTCTGCGGAAGCCGTCGAATCGTTCTACGACGTCCACCGGCCGTTTGTCTGTGACAAGCTTCTTCTCTCCTTTCCAAGCGACGCCAATGCTTGCGCGAACCTCGTACCGGACACGGGCCAGACCCGAGCCGAAGTCAATGGATGAAGGCGAGGTGTGAGGGAGGGGAAACTGGAACAGAAAGGAGGTGATGCCGCGCCGCGCATGGTAGTAGTTTGAAGGTAATGGGGGGTCTCCAGGTGAGGGGTAAGGATGTACAGAGTTGGAAGGGGGCAGTCCCGGTCCTTGAAACAGTCGTCTGGTGTGGAGGAAGGGAGACTTCGCAGAGTGGTCCCTCGATGTTAACTCTGCATAAACCACCAAGATCAGCAGCACGGTGAGTGCTTATTATTACAAGGTACTCTTCGACCGGACGTACCTTCGATCGCATATAATTCGACCATGATTACACCGATGCCAAGGCCCTTTTCAGCCTTGCATTCGAGCTCCATCTTGCCGGTGACCGTGCCTCCCGCCGCAAATTCCGTGTCAGGAAACTTCAGCGACACCCTCACCTTGGAGTGGTAAGGCGAGGCGTTCATCGGCTCTGGCCTCGTCTGTTGCGCCGTCCCAGCCATGGTGAATTATGCAACGTCCGAGCAATTACTATGGCTCCAGCATGAGATTGACGAAGCAAGTAGTCCAGCAAATGCTGAGTTTCAGTTGATATTTAGGTGGTGTTGGGTTGTGCAGGAGTAGATGGTGGTCGTACTGGACAAAATTACACCATGGAGGAGGTGAGGATCAGAACGGCACCTCGGCTGCAGGGACTCAGAGGCGTGACACACCTGTGGTGGAGGTGGGCCACAAATGCTCGTGACGTAACACTGACGTAAGCATAACAGGCCATGTCACATCTGCGCACTGCCGTTGCGGTCACGTTTCGGCAGTCTCCTCGTACTCGTACTCTCTGTTCCCCTGTACGGTCATTCCAAAACAACGACTGCCGTCGTTTCCTGCTTGTGTTTTGTTCAGCTCGCACGACGTGGGGAAGACCAGAACGCACTGGTTAGTGCCCGTGAAGCCTTCTTCTTGTGCACGAAGCCAATACAGCTAATCCCCGGACTAGGTTAACGTAAGGTCTCTTTTCATTTAACATCTGAGGCAGTAGTGCGCCATGCCGGCAAAGTATTCCCATGTGAAGAAGCGGCCCGCTGTGCCTAAGAAAACGCCCAGCAGCAGCGGAAGCCACGCTCACACCAATGCGGAACCCCACCAACCCAACCCGCAAGTGGACAAGAGCCTCTATAAAGCTACACCGGCTGAAGCGCAGCTTGAGCGTACAATTGCACGGATTATTCTCATCCGCTTCGAGCAAGACATCGTACGCCTCTTCTCCACGCACCTCTCCTGCGTCGCGCTCCTCCACCTCCCTACATTCGTCCTGCGCTGTGTGACCGTCGGAGGCCCAAGCTGGGTTGCAGCGAACACTGACTCCGACGAAATCAAGGACTTCTTCCGCGGTGCAATAGCCATGGACCTGCGGCAGGCGGGAGACCGCGTCGCGACGAAGAGTGTGCTCTGGACATACACCGCGTTGCGGCACTTCGTAAGTCCCTCTACGCACGCGCCATATCCCCCATACCCATCAAGACTACACACACGCAGGCGAAGTCAAACGGGGTGCCCATATGCCAACGGCGCGGGTTGCACTCGCATCACTTGCTCCCCCACTACGCAGCGCTCAAGGCGCATCTCGACACGCTCGAGGCCCAGCACCCACCGCCATTCGCGAAGCCACCGCACCTCGGCCCCATGTCCGAGGGCATCCGCGCGCTCGAGAAGACGTGCGAGACCAAGTACGGCAAGGGCCCGGACTGGCGCCTGCGCGTTCGGGAGGGGTACGACCGCGCGTGCGCGACGCTCTGGGACGTCGCGCGCGAGTTTGACGTGCGCGGGTACGGACTTGTCCTCCGCGAGAAGCTCACGTCGAACTGGTGTGATTGCGGGTGCTCGACTGACCACCTCGGCGAGGTGTGCGAGAAGACGGTCCGGATGGAGGAAGAGGAGAGCGGCGTGCGCCCTGGCAAGGAGCGGGAGTGGGATGGCCGTGGTACGCTCTGTTCTCGTTGCTCATGGCGCCCGTCGTCTGACCTGCGTAGGCTCGGGCGTGTCTGGCTGGGGCACGGAGGAGGAAGAAAACATGTGGGAGGTCGACTTCGACTTCGCCAACTCGGACTCTGAGGCAAAACACGACCCCGCGGAATGCGACATGACCGTCGCAGAGCTCATCGAATGGCGCTACCTCCGCGCCGAGCGAGAGAAAGAGCAGGTCGCTACCGCGTCATTCCCCATCCGATCGATTGCTCATGCCTCGTGCTCGTGCAGGGTAACATAGCCTTCAAGAAGGGCGAGTTCGCGGGAGCCATCGAGCGATACAGGAACGCGTATCGCATCGAGCCCGAGCTGCCGCGCTATCAGCTCAACATTGCGGCGGCGTGCTTGAAAATGAACGAGTGTGTTCTTCCGTTGCTTCCATCCATCTTATCTGCTGATCATGGACATCTTCCGCCAGCTATGTTGAGGCGGAAAAGGCATGCGATCTGGCGCTCGGCCAGCATCGAAGCGTCAAGGGCTACTGGCGGCGGGCGCAGGCTAGGAAGGCCCAGGGACGAATAGAGGACGCCTTGAAAGGTACGGTGCATGATGTGCTCACCCGTCTTCGCCGCCTCTCACGATCATACAGACTTGCGTGATGTACTCCGTCTCCAGCCGTCGAACGCTGAGGCGATGGCGGAGATCATGAACCTCTGTCCCCCAGGCCCCCTCGCTGAGCACGAGCCTGCTGCATCATCATCGATAGCATCTAGTTCATCGCAACCCTCATCGTCCTCATCCTCGTCGAAAAAGCCCCCAGCACCAAGCGCGTTCTCAAGCTGGATCCCGACCGTGAAGCCGCCCAAGCCGCTTCCATTCCCGCGAACCAAGACAGATGACCGCAAGCTCAAGGTCTCGTCGATCCCGATCACAGTCGACATCCCCGACAACCTGCCGTTCTTCTCGAGCGACAGCGGGGTGGAGAGCAAGAACAAGCGGCCGCCGTCCTCGTCCTTCTCTGGCTATACGATCCCCCAGACGTTTTCGTACCCGTGCTGGGAGCGATATATGGTGCAGAAGATTTCGGACTAGTCGCGCGACGCGACCGTCAACGTCAACGATATTTGCTCGGTGGCCGACGCGAGCGCGCGCTCGATCGTGCTGTCGCACTTGTGATATATCCCGCCTCGCTGACGCGCTAGCGCTGTCTAGCTGCTTCCGCACCCTGCCTCCTCGTTTTGCCCCGCTGTACTAGTACTACTCACCGCGTCGCCGCGGTTACGCTATCCTGCTCGTCCTCACTGTCGAATCCTTCTTGCCTTTCTTGTCCCGGAGCAGATGGCTCAATCGTTATATCATGCTTCCATGCTACGGGAAAAGTGGTATATATCACGATGGCCACTCGCTCGCCAGAACATGTTCAAGAAATCGTATGAACCGGACTCATAACACCTAACATGTTCCGGGCCAGACCGGTTTAGTAGCAGAGTCTGTTACGCTCATTGTTACCTGAAGACTCAAGCCCACCTGCAAGGCGCATACCGTGCGTATGCTAAACTCCTAGCCAATTTCTACTATTGATCATGCTACAGTAGCAGAACATTCCTGCAATTAAAAATACAACGCCGCGGGACTTTCCCGCCACTTACACGCCTCGCGGTATATCCCTTTGCCCGTCATCACCGTGCCAGACGTCTAGCATCTAGCGTCTTGCAGCTCGAGCTTCCATGCGATGGATCCCACTCCCCACATTGCTTGCCAGTGCAACTGTGCACACCGATACATGAATCGTGAATAGCCTGGCTGCGAAGAGTCGGAAGGAACGAGGAGGCGAGTCCGGGATCGGAGCGCCCGTAGTTGGCCGTCGGCATACCAATGCGGACTCGTTTGCCGCGACACGATGGCGAGCGGTGCCTGCATCAATGGTCGGCGTGCCTCGCAGCAGCCGCCGCTACGTATATTTGCCTCCGGCCACGCGAGGGCGCGAACGGCGACGCCATCACCTGGGGCACCCTGAGCTGTTTCCGGCTAAACTGGTGCAGGTTTCAGAGCTACGAGGTTCCCTCCGCTCGGCGCCGTCACCCGATATCAAGACGGCTTTTGACAGGCGCGAGGAAGGTAATGAACTCGCTACAAAATATTGGCTTCGCGCGGTGCAGGGAAGTCGAAGAGTTGAGCCAGCCGAGGTGTTTCGCCTCCCCGAGCCAGTCAGGCCACCCCGGGCTTCTGCTTCTTGGTGGGAACCCGGCGTCCAAAGGTAAATCGCAGCGGCTTCTCGCCTTGACATCACCGTCAATTTCGTTTATCGCAGCCGTAATGGGCGGACGCTGTCGTCGGTTCTCGCGCGCTGCTGCTCGCGGGGACCGGAAGGGGCGGGATGGAGGATGGACGGTGGCCAGCAAATGCCATGTGGCTATATATGGGTGAACAAGACGGCCCCTGTCGCCCTTGGAGGATCGCGGAATCAAAGGGGGCCTCCAGAGGGGCCGATATGTCAAATTGACGATCAACCTGTAAATTACCAATGAGAGACAGGGTCGCAAGTTCCTACTGGTCAGGATGAGCGTTCTGGCCGATGGTGCGCATCACTGCGACACCCCGCCAGACATGGCTGGCCTCGCCACGACGATGCTTTGCGCAGCCTGCTCGCTCGCGGTGACGGAGTCGGGGATGGACCGGCAGGTATGGAGGCGGGGGTGCATCCGCGTGGGAGGGGGCGCACCGACGAATTGAGTTGGGCTCGTCGGGTGGTCTTGTCAATATGATGGGGAGAAATTCCGTCTTGTCTTCTGTGGAACCCGGCGCGGTTTAAGCGACGACCGCCTCTGGCCTTGATGCACTGACGACCTTGACGCATGCCAGGTGCTGCCTTGATATATCTCCGAGCCTCCGCTCAATCATGCTCCTCCTTTCCTTTTCTCCGCCTCGCCTCTCCATTCCTCCCCGCTCTTGCTTCCTGCCACCATGAGTGCTGAAGTACGTCTCGGCGCGTTCCTGCTATCCCATCGCGTTCTGACCCAGGCCCTACGTCATTACAGTCATCTAAGTCCGGTGCCCCGCTGCAGACCAGCCTCCCGATCAATTTCTTGATAGTTGGTGGAGGTGCGCGCGATCGTCTACGGTCGCCCCACGCTGCACTAATATAGCTGCGTTACTCAGGAGTCGCTGGGTTGGCGTGTGCACTTGCTCTGAGGCGCGTAGGACACAATGCGACCGTAGTAGAGCGACAAGACAGAAAATCCGCGGTGAGTGTCGCTACCCCTGTCTGCCCGTGAGCGGTCGTCCTGAGCCAACCGCTAGCGAGGAGAGGGCGGAATTCGCCTACCACCAAACTTGACCAAGATCTTCTTTCACTGGGGCCTCCGGGACGCGCTTCGGGCAAAGGCCCTCATTTCACATACAATCCTTTTCACACGATGTGAGCACTCCCCTGCCTCCCCCTCTACGCGCCGCTTATTGAAGACGCACAGACGAATCTGGAGAACCGCTCGGCAACCAAGTATGGGATCAGGACGTCCTCAGAGAAACTCGCGGCGTATTCATGCTCTTGACTGTAGGTGCAGCCCTGCAGCAGCAGCTGCTTAGAGCGGACCTTTTTTGACCGTTCGCACAGCATGCAGAGCTCCATGACATTCTTTACGACGCCGCGACACGCGCAGGCGCGCGCGTGCGGTTCAATGCCGAAGTGGTGTCCATCGACCCGGAGGAGCGCGAAGTCGAGCTCGCGACGGGTGAAACACTTACCGGCGACGTCCTCGTCGGCGCCGACGGCGAGCGCGGTCCGTCGCGCACGGCCGTGCTAGGGAAAGAGGTCAGGGGCGGGCCGACGGGCCTCGCGATGTACGAGTAAGTTTAAGCTTCCACGCCCCCCGTGCTGTGTAGCGTGCGCCCTGGAACGTGGGGAAGAGTGTACTGATGCGCGTGATAGCACCATCGTCCCTGGAAAACACTTGCCCGACCACCTCGCGTCGCTGCGGAAAGACGTGAGTCACTCGCGCCGCGACCCGTGTTATCATACCGGCCTCGAGGATGGGTGTGGCTGACGGGCGCTATAGAACGGTGTGTTTGTGGCGTTCGGGGAGGGACGCGCCATTGTGGCGTATCCGGTGGTGCGTATTACAGTCCGGAATAATTTTGTGTGCTTTTTGCTGAGATGTGTCGTTGCAGCACGGAACGGAAGACTTCGCATTCCAGTTCTATGGCCCGGACGAAAACGCGCAGGGAAGGTACGGGGACCCTCCATCGGTGTCGGTGCAAGAGATCGCCCGGCCACTCGACCCACGGTACGTATACTGCCCCATCTCAAACAACGCCCTAGGCTCACTTGTCGTGCAGACTAGCCGACATCGTGAACAACGCCCGCACGGCGGTGCGGGTATCCGTCTGCGCCCACGAGGACCTGGAAGACTGGGTGGAGGACGAGGGCCGCCTAGTGCTCATCGGTGACGCAGCACATCCGTTTGCTGTAAGTTCCATACCATTCCCTCCGCTTGCCCCCATCACTCCACATCACCTAACACTAACGCTTGCCCGATCCACACAGCCCGGGACGATCCAGGCCACGGCGATGGCGGTCGAGGACGGCGCGGTGCTCGCCAAGCTCTTCTCGCACCTCAGCGAGGAACGGCAGATCGAGAGCTTCCTGTTCGCCTTCCAGGAGCTGCGCCAGCCTCGCGCGCGCACCGTCGCGGCGGGCGAGTTCGGCGCGGCCTTCTTCATGACCGCGACCGGGGAACTCGCGGCGGGGCGCGACGCGGCGATGCGCGCGCAGCACGAGGCGGGCGCGAACGCGCTCGAGGGGGAGGGCGACGAGGCAAACGCCGCCTGGGAGGAGATCCGCACGATCTTCGGGTACGACTGCGAGGACGAGGCGGACGACTGGTGGGTGCAGTGGGGCCTCCTCCGGGAGCGCGCGCTCACCCGCATGGGCGGCGACGACGACGAGGACGGCGCGCCCGGAGGGCCGCCGCTGCTCGACTTCTCGGCAATGACGGTGCAGGTTAGTTCGACCGCCGCTGCCTACGACGAATGAGGCCGGTCAGGTGCTATTTTTCTGGACCGCTATTGCTGTGTTTGCTGGATGGGGGGACCTGAGGGTGTGTTTATTGGATCGCTGTCGTTGCTACTCTCCACTTCTCTTAATTCCGCTACTCCGTGTTCTCGCCCATCACGATCTTTACCTACTGGAGAACGGGGAAAAATTGTCTTGCTTTGCTGTCCGTATACCGCACGCACACCCGCTAATCGCACAATCCACATAGACGTCCGACCGAAGCCGCGGCGAGAAGCGCACCCCACGAGTGCATTAATGATGCCCCCCTTGGTCCGCGCTCCCGGCCCCAAGCACGACCGGACCGCGAATGGCAGGAAGGAACGGAGGATTTGGGCATGTGCGCGGGAGGCACATGCGGGTGGCAGAGTCTGGAGTGTTTGTACATGCTATGTTCAGGGGAGCTGTCAAATTGCGTCAATTATACGGGCTTCTCAAGCGGTGCTTCATCAGTCCGCGGCGCGCAATTCGCAATTCCAGGGTTCCAAAAGTTGGCCGGAGAAGGCTGGGTCGTCATCAGAAGGGCCCGGAAGGCGTGAACAACAAGTCCGGGGGCTCCCATAGGCTCCCATGTGTGTCTGGAGCAGACTGGGGCACGGTGCCGGAAAGCTTTGATTGATGCCATTCATCAATAGAGATTCATCTTGGTCTAGAATACAAAACAGGAGACGGTACCGCTGTTGCAACTTTCAACCTTACACCTTGCTGCCGAGGTCTGGACTACAGCTCCCCGACCTTCTTGACGCCGACCACCACCCGCTCGTTTCGGCGCCAGAATTCTACCAGAACTTCTGCCATCCGCGTCGGATCGTCCTGTGAGGCACACCGGAATCAGCATCCGTGGTGTGCGGACGCACGGATGTATATTGCAGCGACGCACCTCGTGGACCATATGGCCGACCCCGGGAATCACGACCAGTTGGAACTTCCCCTGCATTTGCCCGATCATGAGTTCCCTGTCCAGACGCTCCGTCCCTGCAAGGATAAGCAGGCGGGCGGTTCGCGCCGACAAAAACTTGCTCGACAAGCCGGTAAACCAGCCTACATCAATCAGGGAAGTCAACGGGGTTCAGAGCAATGCCGAGAACGATCGACGTACTAGTCCAATACGGAGCTGTGGAGCGAAGAGGTGTTCGCCAGAGGTAGGCAGGTGTACTGGGAGGTGATCCTTCTGGAGCAGGAACGATGATGCCGGGTACGGACACCCTCGCCGAGGCCGGATTGTGGATCGTGTTTGTCTTAACGCTGAAGGGGAAGATGAGACACCAGCCTGGTCAATGGCGGCCATTCAACTCACTGCCATTCGATCGCTTGTTCTTGGCTGTCGAATCCCTCCGGACGCGCATTCAGCAAACTGTGCATTAACGGTAGAGCTTCCAGCGTGAACTCTTCGCCAACGGGGATCAGCCGTGATTCTAGAATCTAAGTGGAAAATGAGGGCAGACCAACCTTCCACGATATCAACCACGGCCACGCCTGTAATCCGATAGCGGCTCTGCTGGAGTGCCGGGCAGGCACGTACACATACCGAGCCGCCAAGACTGTGTCCTACGAACTAGAATATGTCAGAGATTTGCTTCATGAAGATAGAGCACAACCCAGGGCAATAGACTGTAGTCGTTTCGCGTTCGGCGCGCGCAGCTGATACTCGGCAACTTGAGCCGCCCACGTTATATCTCTGTCCGGATGCTCTCTGATCACAGATATAGACAAACGTATGACTGCGCCCCGTACAGCATACTCCTGGGCAGAGATGGAAATGACGGCGGCCTAATGACGATACCTCATCGTCCCGAGTAACTCACCAGAAGAGAGGGTGCAGCTTGTGGATCAGTAAACACGGCCTGCACGAGGTTCACAAGGTCGGAGGTGAGGATATCTATGTCCAAGTTCTCCTCAGTGGAGCTTTCCTCGCTTCTGATATGCTTCGTCTTTCCTATGGGACATAAGCTACAGCCGTGGTGGAGAGTACATGTCAATACCCACCGTGCCCACGAGCATCGTACGACAACACCCCGCACTCGCCCTTGCTCATGTCTGTGATCTCTTTCGCCATGCATGCGAAAGTAAGGCCTGAATATCCCGCGCCGTGGTGGCATACTATCACCGTGCCATCCTCAAACTTCGGCGGGGTGTAGTACACGCGCACGTCTAGGTCGGACTGGGGCACGGATACTTGTATGGCCTGTTCAAAGTACCCAGAAGCAGAAATCGGCGTGAAAGCAGGGTTGGGCGTGTGCTTCCGCACAGCCCTGGGCGTCCTGGACGGGCTATACAGTGGCGGCTAAGTCTCCTTAGAGGACGAGAGTAGTTGGGTTACGTACGCCGCGGGTGGTCCCATACCGGTTGGTAAAGAGCCAATTGAATCTCCGGCTTCATCCTCCTCTTCGTCCTCAGCAGGAAGAGGTGGCAATTGTGGTGCTTTGGCAAATCGGGCCTGAAGTGCTGAACGGTACAAATCGGCCATGGTTGTGGCGCACAAGTGTGGTGGCTGTAGCGGAGACGATGATGGCGTCGAATGATATGCGCGTCGCGAATCGTTTGTATGTCCCTGCAAAAGACAGTATTCTGACGGATAGCGTAGTGCCCAGACGATATACCTGAGAGGGAGGTCGTGGTCAAAGTCTAAGTTATCCCGATCTCCGATTCCCCGCCACCGTACTTGTAATGGCTAAGATTTAATCTTATCTAATTGACTGCGCGCGGGAGGAGTCGTGTTTTTCGATCGACCCCATACTTGCTTGCCATGCATGGTTGTCAAACGCCTCAGTTCATATTCACATCGTCACGTCTTGCGGGGTTTTCCAGACTGGTAAAATCTACTATATATGCTACAGTTCTATAGACAGTGAGGGACTGATCAAGCCACGCTTGCCTTGTCCTCTACCCGCTTCCCCTCCTCATCGCGCCCCACGCGCACTGGTAGGCCCGCGAACTTCGACCGCAACGACTCATACTTGCGCCGCTGCGCAACCGATACACTCGGCTGCACCTTATCCAGCGCCTGCCCAAAGTCTGCGAGCGACACCACCACGCTCTGCGCGCCGCCCGCGCCCACGCCGTCGAAGCCGTCCATCTCGTCCAGCGCCCCCAGCGCCCGCTTCAGCGCCGCAACGCCCGCTTCCCGCACCAGTGCGGCCAGGTCGGCACCGCTGTACCCCTCGCAGCGCTCGCGCACGAGAATCTCGATGGCCTCCTGCATCCCGCTGTTTTCGCCGCCCATGGGGACCTTCCGCGTCATCTTGCGGATGATCTCCGCACGCTCGGTGGGGGTCGGCAAGTCGACGTAGAGCAGCTTGTCGAGCCGGCCTGGGCGACACATCGCGGGGTCGATCATGTCTGGCCGGTTCGTCGCTGCGATGACGTACACACTCTTGCGTGCGTCGAGGCCGTCGAGCTCGGTGAGGAGAGTGTTGACGACGCGTGCCGATGACTCGGACTGCACGGAGCTTAGCAGTGAAAAGATCTGCGTGATTGACTTGAGAGCTCACCATACTATCGTCTCGCCGGGGCACGAGAGCGTCCAGCTCGTCGAAGAAGATCACGCAAGGGGACGACGCGCGTGCCCTGGAGAACACCTGGCGGACTGCACGCTCGCTTTCGCCGACGTACTACGATGTACCGTTGAATAGAAGTCCTGTGTGACAACGAACAACCCGCGCACCTTGTTTAACAGCTCCGGACCTTTGACGCTGATGAAATTCGCCCTGGACTCGTTCGCGACCGCCTTCGCGAGCAACGTCTTACCGCACCCAGGCGGACCCCACAGCAGCACGCCGCACGCAGCAACGATGCCCACGGCGCTGAACAGCTCTGGCCGCCGGATCGGCTGCACAATCGCCATGTGCAGCTCTTCTCGCGTCCCGTGCAGCGCGCCGATGTCCGCCCACGTCACGTCCGGGACCGTCGCGAAGCCTTCGCGTTTTGAGGAGGGCTGGACGTGTTGCAGCGCGAGCGTAAAGTCCGAGTATGTGATGCACAGCGGGGCGAGCTGGGCCTCTGTGAGCGGGTCGGGGTGTGCTCGGAGAAAGTGGATGATGGAGCTGGCAGCGGTTTGTCTGGAGGCGTCGAATGTCGCGAACGGTACTAATTTGCTACTGCTTGCCTGAGGAATGGCGGTCTCCACTATAGGAGGATCGACAGCCATGGAGACATCGCTGTCGCCGGGAGCCACCGCAGGCGCAATGTTATCGGGCAGGACGAGCGTGCCCTCGGAGATCTGCTTGAAGATACGCTTGACCGCGATGATCCCGGCTGCGCCTGTAAGGGCAGCCAAATCAGCACCGACGTATCCAGGCGTAGCTTTGGCGAGCGCGATGTAATCGAAGTCGCCTTCTAGGCGCAATTTTGAAGCCTGGACGCGCAGGATCCTGGACGACGCCAAATTATCAGTGGGACTGCATATTCTTGCGGAAAGGCTGCCACATACTGAGCCCTCGCCTCCTCATCTGGGACACCCATGCTGATCTCATGGTCGAACCGTCCGGCTCGTCGAAGAGCAGCGTCCAGGGAATCTGGCCGATTCGTCGCCCCGATGACAATCACTGGCTTGTTGTCGTTCTTCTCCCATGACATATCTGACTGGCCTCAGCATATGCGTAAGGGAAGACGATTTTTCGACGTACCGTCCATGCAAGTTAGGAACTGTGCGACTATCCGTCTCTCCATCTCCCGCTGTGCACTTTCTCGCTTCGGCGTGATAGCGTCGATTTCGTCGATGAATAGCAAGCAAGGGGCTACTCTCTACGCGGCGTCATCGTCAGAGAAATAAGCTGGGGTATGTGCAGACCTTCCCACCTTTGCCTCATCGAACGTATCTCGTAACGTCTTTTCTGACTCGCCCGACATGCCAGAAACAACCGAGGGGGCAGATATGTTGATGAATGGTACTCCAAGTTCCTGTGAGCGCGTTCAGAATACTCGGCCATATTCAACACGGGTCATTGGACGTACCCCTGCAATTGCGTGCGCGAGCATGGTCTTGCCGCATCCTGGTGGACCGTGCAGTAGCACGCCTCTCGGTGGCTGCACTCCAGTGTGAATGTAGATCTCAGGATGGCACAGAGGCATGGCGACAAGCTCGAGCATCTTTTCCACGCATTGGTCCACGCCCCCAAGGTCCGAAAGACGGGTGGTCGGTGGGGCGTAGTCCTTTGAGACGCTCCCAGAGAGTTTTGCACGTTTGCTTCCCTCTTCGCCCGGAATCCTAGAGGAGCGTAACTTGCGTTTTGTACTTACGGGCTTGCCTTCACTCGGCCCTGGGCCCTCCTCTAATGCCGGCGTTTCTGGAGTAGATGGGGGTAGCGGAGCGGCGGACGGCTCGACAGTCGGCACTTGTCCGACGGCCTCATCGCTGGTGGGTGGTACGGAGGGGGTATTCAAGCCACTTGGTGATAGCGACGCGGAATTGAGGTTGATCTTTGCTCGTCGGTGTGTGGACCATAGACCCTGCATGGAACGGTTCAGGGCGTTCGAGCTCTACCTGGATACATGTGAGTGTGTACATCTCGCGCGATTTCGTTATACGCACAGATATTTCCATAGATGCTTAGTCGAAAAACGATGAATGGAGGGGGAGAGCGTTGTGCACCAGTCGAAAGGCGACAGAGGTACGACCAGGTGAGGGGGCTGCGGCAAAGCTGCAGTAAATTCGCAGACGCCCAAGCAGAAGACGCGGAGCGCGAGCGCTGGGCGCTCCAGCATGTCTCTCACATCCAGCTCACATCCACCATCTTCGACCATCTGGCCACAACGCTGTCATGGGCCATGGCGATACAGTGTTCATCGTCGGCGGCTTGTTAAATGCGATAATCTGGAGCTCTTCTTTCAAACTCCCTCAACGACTGCGAAACGTGCCAATCGACTTCGTTGGTCGAGAGGGTGGACTCCGGAGAGCCAAATATTGGCACTGCGTGTTAGCTATAACCATGGATGTGCGCAGACAATCAAGTTAGGGGGGTAGCATGTTGTTACCAACAGACAACTGCTTGCATGTTGAACTCGGGACTTCTCTGCTGGCGAAATCTTCCGGCGAGTACTGAGCTTCCGGTACCTAGTACTTCGTGCTGGCCGTGCGGCACCATCTTAAATTAGGTATGTATCGTCTCCAAACTGTGCGCGGCTGGTGTATCATGCACACAGTGACAACTTCTCTACAGGTCTACATCTACAGTACTGTCAGTACAGCAAGCCTGATGTTGATAATCTCCGGACGATCAGAGCTATGGGCACACCATCATCGCCTCGGTGGTGTCGACGTCGTTACCGGCTTTCGTGAGAGTACTACTCTCATGAGTTAGGTCCTTAACAGTTTGGCTAGGTTGCGTTTGATAGTATCTCAGAAGCACCTTATCCACCGTAGAGACTATGTTTCTACAAGAGCGTCTGGCGAACTGCGCTACCACGGCGTCTCTCGACCTCAATCTCTGTGTAGTCTTTTCAAATCTCTCACAGCGTTTTCGATCATGTCCCGCGGTATGTTCTATGGGTTCAAGCTCCCCTAGCAGCGAGGCTCCAAGCAATAGACTGTGACTGGGAAAAATCCTGCTCACCAGGTACGAGACATTAACGTGCTATGTTACGACTGCATATCACTAATCTTAGAATCTAGGCTGCGTATTCTCTTCTTTCAGATATATTGGCTTCGATGATCATCGACAGTTGAAGGCTCTACCACCATCTCTGATCTTACCATCTAACTACCGACATACAGAACAGCCATGTCACTGTGGTCGCAACATAAGCTCCCGCTCTACTCTATAAGTGCTGCGCTTTTGAGCACCCTGGGGTGCCCCCTTTACTCTCGCCATACCCGCATCCCCCTACCCGCAGATCTTGCTGTACATCCGAAATGGGCATAGACCAGACCTTTGGTGTGTTTCTGGTTGGGACTCTCGTCGGAGCAATGTAAGCTAGCTCGGCTTCCAGGTTTTTTCGTTGTGTGTCGGCGCTGACACTCCACGTATAGGCTCTACGGGATGACTATCCTTCAAATTTATCGATATTATCGAACCTACCCGAGCGACTGCGTCGCGAACAATCTCTTGGTGCGTCACTTCGCCCAGGTCATCCGACGCTTTGATGAACGATGCGAGTTTCCTCAGGTGTGTGCAATAGCGTATGTATCTATATGTTTCATCTAGAGACCTGTCACGTACCCTTACCTCCAGAGTACTCGAGACTTGCCATACAGCCATAAGTGGACATGCATGGTAGGACTATGCTCAGCGCAGCACGTCGACGAATTTTGACTCGCCAGAACACTGCAGCTACTTCTATCTTGTCACAAACTACGATCATCCCGACGCCCTTTCCGTTGGCGTTTGGTGAGTACATTTCCCTCAAGTACGGTTTGTACACGCTTCTAACATAGCAATTTTGCTTCCAACCCTAGGTCTATCAACGTAAGTGAGGGTATCATAGGGTACCAGTCATCCTGAGCTGAACTCTGACAAATTAGATCTTATCCGTACTGTCGGTAAGGTCATAACATTTTCTACCTCTGGTGGAATGTAATCAGTAATCGCACAGGGGATCACGATCATACTGAGCCAAAGGTCAGATAGCTCAGCGTACTTGACTCGGATGATCTGCCATGTCTTACCCTTTTTCTCTGTAGTTTCTTCGCGAGACGGGTCTACTTGAGTACGGATAGCACAGCCTATATCGCTATTCCATTCGTGTATGCAGTACTGACTGGATCTCTCTAGTCGGGGCCTCTTTTCGTGTCCTGGTCCTTGTCGCAGTAAGTTCTACAACCGACGCTCCCAGGCTTCTTGTATCTCATTGAGCATGAAGTTTGTCCTGCTTATCGGGGAGCTCGGTAAGTCTAGGCTCTCTTGTACGACTTCTTACTCTCATCAAAGCACAATGTGCAACAGGCCTCTTTGCTGGTACGTGTAATACATGCTTTTCACATGACAACTACTAAATTTGGGCTGTCATCTTGCTTGCAGCCGCCACCGCTCAGGCGTATGTCTACCTCCACGTGGAGCCCAAATTCGGAACTTATATCTCTGCATCAGCTTCATCTTTCCCGAGTTCGTGCACTTCGAGAAGTTCACGGTACGAGGTCTGGTCTATTTCAAGGCGTCGTCGCTGATTGTAGGATTCGCATCTCATACAGTGGCTGATATCTGCTGGGGCTGCCATGGCTGTCGTTGCGGACGGCCTCTTGACGAGTGTCCTCGTTACTGTCTTGAGACGGAACACCACTGGGATGAAGCGGTACGCCCGACTTGTGACAACCACCTGTGGTTCTTCGCTCATCTGACTACCATGTCAGGATGGACACCATCGTCGACCTATTGATCTTGTATGCGATCAGTACTGGTACGTCGCATGGTTCTCGTGTTCAGGGAAACGAGGCCTGACGCGATTGGCACAGGCTTGTTGACGAGGTATCCTTCTCCTGTTCGTGATGTAGACGAAGGCTTCTCACCGTCGTTTCTAATGCAGCGTAGTGAACTTCCTCTCCTTCATCTTCGTGCGTAGCTTAGACCCTTGTGCGTGTTTTTCGCTCACCCACCGCCAGTCGCTCGTGACTCCCAGCAACCTCATGTACGCCGCCTTCGGAATCGTCGCTACAAGATGTGCGCCCTTTCCTCCAGCCTGTATCTATGCTTTCTAACCTTGTCTCCTACATGGCACAGTGTACGCCAACTCGCTCCTCGCTGCGTAAGTACTCTCCCATCCGCCAATGCCACACACGCGATCCAACCTTGATTTAATCCCCTCGCAGCCTGAACTCGCGCAAGGACCTCGCCGAACGCGCCGCAGGAGGCGTGTTCTCAGACTCCTTGATCAACGTGCGCGCCACGAGAGCGCTCTCCTACGCTGGGTCGGTTACGTTCACGCTGGTCAGCCCGACCACTTTTCGACCGCCGGCATCGCAGTACACTCGGGTCAGTTTGGGTTTATTCGCGGCCAGATCCGCTCTCAGACGGAGAGAACGTCTATGCTAACTTCCGAGTCCCATCTAGTCTCCGCTCGCTTCGCCGACGTTCCCGCCGACTCCGCGGACGGGCGCATTCCCGTCACCCTCGACGTCTAGGTATTGAGCGGGCGACGTCATCGCGCTATGCAGGGTATTGGACACCGGCTCCCTCTTGGCGTAGTTTATCTGTACTTGATCGCTCTTGCACGCATGGTCACCTACCAGTGGACGCTGTATCGCATGCGCCACAGTTCCAGTGTACGTACCTCTAACCATGGTCTTACTCAAGCGTGTTCTGCTCAATCACCAAGTGCTTGGAGAGTTTTGACTTTGTGAGTGTTGTAGCGCTGGGTGTGCTGAACCGTGCGCCATCACAGTCAGATTCAAGATCGGACTATATGCCACTCAGCTGATGCCATGGCGGATGGGTAACCGGGCGGTATGTTCCCAAACGGCGTTCATCTCCATCTTCGCCTGGCTTCGGCTCGGTGGCATCTCGTCTATGACTGACATGGGCATTCTTCTCATTCAATAGGTGTATGACGCACGCCACCGTCTCCTCATGAACATCACAGTCAGAACTCGCATCTGAATCTGACTATCATAAGGCGGCGCCGTCGGTAAGAGTCTTCTCAAGCCTCCTATCAGCGCTCAGCCCTTCTACGCGCCCGCCGCCCAGAGGCGGTTCTTATGGGCGGCGTTTGTGGCGGTTATGTACGCCTGGATTTTGAATCTTGGGCGGTACCCATCAAATTCCTATAGAGCGCGCGACTACGCACGCGCCTCCGTGACCGCAAGCCTCGGAGCACTGCTTCATCGCATCGAGTCTGTCCCTCGATGTTGCTGCCCAACATACGCCCCAGGACATATCACCAGGATCATCAAACTATACAAAACATTTGACAGTTCACCTTTCCACGAAGTTCTGCTGGTGTCAAGCGCAGATAGTAGAACGATTTCCTTCACTAGCTGCGAGCGGGGTATGGGTGAGTCTCCGTACACCTTCAGCGCGCCGAAGTGGCTTGATTTGTTCTCAGCATTCTCCCCAAATAACATTATCGATGATGTCGCCGTGCCCATACCATGGGGCAGGTCCATCCGGGTCCATTCGCGAAGCTTGGGCGCGGTGTCCGGCGGCTGATTTTGACACGGGATGCTTCCGCCACCCCACGCTGTGATGCTTGCGCGGCGGTATATATTGGGAGGCGCATATCAGCGCGCGGTGGCTCGTTGGATCCAGTACCATGTCTTCACCACTCGCGCCGACGATTCCGGGCATGGCTGGGCTCCCGCCTCTGTCAGAATTCCCTCCGATAGGCCCGAACTACGGCGCCCTTCTTGTAGGCACCTTCTTGAGTCTCATGTACGTGAGCTTTCGTTTTGGAGCGGGAGCCGTCTGGTACTAATATTGTCCACAGTTTGTATGGGGTAGAGTTGCACCAGGTGTACAGATACACCCGTCTTTACAGCACCGATCGAAGTATTATAAAATGCTACGTGAGTGTTTCGCGACCCGGGGTTCGTATGTAGATGTTGTTCGACTAACCTGTCGCCCCATAGGTTGCGGTACTCGTGTGAGCGTCTCATTCGAGCGGGACTGAATGTTCTGTTGACCTCAAAGCAGAATACTGGACACGTTCCACACAGTCTTGACCATGCATACCGAGTGAGTGAACACGTTGTGACAACTTTTACGACGGGCACCGACCACGGGTTACTAGTTACTGGTACCTGGTTACCAACTACTTCAAGCCTTTCATCCTCCTCACTCCGATGTGGTGAGTATTTCTTCGTACGGTGGATCACATCTGGTTCAACCTCTGACATCTGCTACAGGTCTTTAATGGTACGTCAAGCAAGTTCAACTGAAGTGTCCTTCAGGCGTCACACCTGACTCGCACGCTCTGCCACAGCTGCAGCCGATGACCACGGTATGTTTATATATATATATGACATCACGCAGAAGCTCATTCTAGCCAGGGACTTATTATCATCCTATCACAAATGTCAGTCCTGTGGCGACGGCTGTGAAATGCGTAGGCGCTGACCATGTCATGCTTTAGGTTCTACGCTCGCCGAGTATTTCTACGTGAGTACTCCGATCATACATTTCAACAAAAACGCTCGAGCTTCTGACATATTAACTTGACCAGTGGATAAGCGGTACCGGCATCTCGTGGCGATCACGGTAAGTCTCAAAGTGGCTATATACCCGCTCACCACTAAGAGGTCTCCTTGCTCACCCGATAGCTTGTCATGTTCGCTGCAGAACTGGGTAAGCTGGACAAAATTTGGATGGTTGGATGAGTCCCGCTAATAAGTAGAATTGGGCTGTATATGCACGCCTATGTGCGCTGTAACTCAGGCTTCGCCATAGGTGATTATCCGTACAACTCCTCTATTCATACAGTCCATATCTGACTGTCTGCCTTATAGCTTTCACCGTCAAAGCGTAAGACTTCCTGCTTAATACCCACGCGTTCGCATGAACCGACTGACCCTTTGTGCCCGTATATTCAGATTCAAGCTAGTCATCTTCAACGCGGACACGCTCACACAGATGTCGGTAAGTTTCCTGTCGCCTAGCAGCCTGAGGTCATTTCCAGCCTCTGATTACACGCACGCAGTGGATACAGTCGGCCGCATTTGGCATAGTCGTACTCGCAGACATCATCTTAACATGCGTGCTCATCCTGTCGCTGAGCCGCAATCGGACAGGTTTCAAGCGGTACGTGCATACATCGTTAATCCAGCTCGCAGTCGCTGATCTACCCACAGGACAGACTCGATGCTTGACGTTCTCATCGCATATGCCATCTGCACGGGTAAGGATTAACTTCTTCAAGTTGTTTTAGCTTCGCTGAGTAGCATAACGATTGCCGCTCCCAAGGTCTTCTTACTGAGTAAGCTTCTTGTCTTGCCTCGAGGCACGAAATATGATCCTCATCACGAGCTTTCATACCCAGCATTGTCACCATGGTCTGTTTCATCCTGGTGAGTCCCTAGATTTACGCCGCCGTCCTGACACTTTTTAATGCCGCTCCTCTCTAGGACCGCATCGCGCCGGGCGAGCTGCTGTTCGGTGCGGCGGACATGATATGTGTGAAGGGTCAGTCTGACCTCCGCTTGTTGTACGGGAAGTAAACATCTATTAATTCATATCTTTCGTGCAGTCTACGTCAACTCTGTCCTCGCCGTGTAAGTCGCCATACGCCATGTTCTCGCCAGCGTCCCCCTCGTGACCAACACTCCTCCCGTGATGCAGGCTCAACACGCGCCAGAGCTTCGCGTCGGGTGTACACTCCGACTTCAACCTCTCGCTGGTAGTAGGAGAAGGTCTCGCTGGAATCACGCCTGAGCACGGGGGTAGCCAGACCAGTGTCTCGAAGCCATGGGCGACTTCTGAGTCCAAGACAGTGAGTGAGGTAGCTAGCAGTCACACTTGAAGCCTGCTTATGCTTATGTTCGCGAACGAATCAAGGTCGCGCACACAGACTCCACGGTCGTCGACATCAAACTCAATGACACAGTCGCGTCCCAGGTCTGAAGACAGCCGCAATGTCGGACTAATGGCCGAAGGTCCGCGGTCCGACCGCGTCGAGAAGCGCCTGTGGTGGAGAGCCGGTGTGGGTTCATTTCTTTGCATTGATCATCTTGTGTATATGTATGCCGCCTGAACGAGGATTGCTTATGTACGTTGTCTTACTCTATCTGTTTTCGGGTTGAATGTGTGTTCATGCGGAAGAGCGAGTGCAGGGAGGCTCGAGCACGTGGGAGCTCGTACGTGTAACACACTGCGCCAGCCATGCTATAGCCATAGTATCAACGCATGGATCAGCCATGTACGGGGTATAGGATCTCGGCGCACAAGTTTCCAGTAGAAGCGTAGGGCGGCCTCGTTCGCGCTCTTCGTGCAGGACTTCGCCCCCTAGCTGCAGGATGCGAAACCTAATCGATTACTTGATGTCCGGATCAAGAAATGCTACATGTACAACAACGAGTGCCTGTACAACAACGAGTGTCCTCAGAAAACCCAGGATGCCGCCGGTCGGGTCGAAGCATCGCCCTTCTCGGCCCTAACCCCCGGCCCGGGTGCGCCAGTCATCTTGACCGTTAGAGCGACGTAGTGGACTGGACGTCTAAAACAGCACTGCCAGCACTCTTCTCGTACACCCCTGTCTTCGCTTCGAGTGCCTTGGAGCCATCGCCCAGACCGACGCGGGGCCCGTCTGTCTCCGTCTCCATCTGGATGCCCACCTTGATTGGGGCGGACCTCGGGTCGGGAAGCTGCACGGTTCCTTCATAGTCAGAATTGCCTTCGAGTTGAAAGTCGAGCATGCCATCTGACGCACCTGCGGCACGTTCCAGCGCTCCGCTGCGGCGAGGTGGTCCACACGCGCGATGATGCCCTGCCCGAAAGACTTCCCGTCGAGGATCTCCATGCCGCGGCACACGAAGAACTTCCGCGAGTTCAACCTGTTCGCGTGTCGGCGTGAGCGTCAAGTATCAAGGTGTCACATAGGCACAGCATGCACGCCCGAGGGAGTCGTAAACGTACACGGCGAGAAGGGTGTTTGCGTACACTGCGCATGCATGAACGTCAGAGAGTGTGATGGGCATCGTTGGTGCGAGTCGACGTACGCTTGCAGACGATGGAATTGAAGGCAATCCACTCGAGATCTTTCGGGCGGGCCAGAGACTAGGTAAGCACAGGCGTTCTGTTCAGCGGCTGTAGATGATTCCGCGGTTGAGCAGAACGCGTACCCAGACAAACGGTATAGTGTTGAACAGTCTGCAGTGGACGTTAGCAAAAACCCCCCATTGAGCGGACAGCCGGGGGTGACGCACCCCGTCAAAAATCCTACCAGTGTTCGCTGAGGATGAGCGTACTGGAACTCAAAGACCTTGGACGCACCGGTGTTCACCACATAGAGGAGGAAGATATCGAAATATGTCTCCTTCCTGAAGACAAGCCATTGACGTGAAGAGACTGCTGCGTAGCAGATCTGTCAAAAACTTACCGTACATGAGCAGCCCTGCTGCGTCTCATAGCGCGGATAATGGATCCGGAGAGTAGCAAGTCGGCGAACGTCGCGCAGCCGAAGAACGAGGGGTACGTCCAAGCATACGGTAGCGCGCTGTTGATCGAGAATACCTTCATGCGAAACCTGCACAAAATTCGATAAGATAAGGACATTTGCGCGACCAGGGGCGTGCTTACAGTAGTACCGTCAACGCTGGCAGTTCCCTGTCATGTTAGCACAATTATCTGAAGAGGTAGGGTGAACGCACCCAGGCCCAATGCTGCAATTATCGCGTAAGGATGGTTCATGATTCGAAATGCGTCAGAATGAGCCACGTACCAGTTTGCGCAAGAAGAAATATCAACTAAAAGGGCGTTAGGAACAGGAGAGGCGAGCATTATAGGGACAAACTTACAGCAAGAGCTGCTATAATCTTGTAAAAGGATCCTACTGCACGATAGACATTAGCTTGGGAGGAGATTGAGCGCTACGCGCGAATAGGACACGTACGCAAGAAGACTCTCCGCGCGAAAAATCTACACAAGGACGATGGTGAGCATGCATGTCCGGTGTGTTTCCGGATTCCCGCGTCCTTCTTACAGTTGGGAGACCGTGATGATTACGTTCTGTCCAAAAAGTCAGTATCTACGTGTACCACTTGATGGTGGACGGTGTTGATAGATACTCACCGACACCACCGGGAGGAACTGAGGCAACGAAGACATTGCATCAAGGCTCAGTCCGTACGGATGGTACGAGAGTATGGATTACATACCGAAGTTGACCTGCGAAAGCATGAGCGGGATACTCGCGGATATCGAAGAGAAACGGGCTACCAGAGAGGTAACAGTAATGTAAACGGGTTATTGTAGCTTGTTACAGCTTGATGGTAGCTGTGTTTGTGCTCACTTCAGCCGCGTGATAACTTGAAGCTTCACACGTTTGGGACCTCACCTGCCATGCATCGCCATGACGGCCTGGATAGTTCCTAGAACCCTATGTCCAGTCACCCATGTCAACATCTGACATGCGTGTCCCACGGTCCCATAGATATCTTACATGACCGTAGCAACCTATAGCCATTTAGTGTCATAAGATGTCTCCCCGCAGCACACATAGTATGCGGAACACTCACAATGATTCTTATGTACGTTGCGTCCTTCGAGTATAACCGGCAGTACCTATACAATTGGTAAAGACCCACTCCATAGAGTCTATAGCAATACAGAGTCAGCATCATCGTGAGTAGCCAGAGGAAGAAACGAACGGCAAGCTGAAGAATGTGCCTAGCAGGTATGCACCAATCGACTGCTCCACAGACCTCTCAGCGCGTGCTATTTCTTCCGCGAGCGGAAATGGGATGCCGACGACAGGCGTGTTTCCAGCCATGTTGGAGGACGGTGGCAGAGACATTGGCAGGTTATGGGGGGCAGCCTGTCGCACTGAACATGGTGAGAAGATATATTATATCCAAATAGCATAGAGTTACCAGGGATTGAGACCGGATAGACGTTGAATGATACGTGCGACCGTCCTGCACCACACTATCATGATGAGAAGCGGGAATCGAGGTGCTATACAATGTCTGTCAAAAGAAGGACAGATGCTAGCCGGGTGTCGCCCGGAGACGAACGCCAGCTGTGCGTCGCCATGCATTGTCATAGGTGCATCGATTGGCATCCTCAGAAACCATGCAGGTACGACGCGTGGCGTCATATGTGAGCCCACGTTAAAAGCATGGTGCCTAAGGGATAAGTGCATGGTCCTGAGTGTGCCTGATCGGTGTAGGCGCCTCCATAAGCTGTTCAAGATATGTATCCTGGTTTTACCTCCCAAAGCGAGTGCATATGTATGACTCATCCTGTGTGTCATACAATCTGCTGAACTGCCATTCGCGACCGAGGTCGCAGCTGTAGTCCAGGCTACGCGCAGCAAGCAGCATGACCGCCGGCGATTGAGGCATACTAGAGATCTGAGGACTGAGGTCCGTAGCCGCCGCGGTGAGGTACAGACTCGATAGCTCAAGTTGCATAGGTTCATGATGAGACGACATGGGAGAGTGAAGGGTTGAATGAGCGGAAGAAAATAAGCGCCGATTGCGAAGGGCGGGCTGGAAGAGCACTGCCACGATCCCGAAACATGGGGGCAGAAGAAAATTAAACATACAAATTTCTAGCGCCAATCGCTGAGCACATCTATTCGCGACATTGGACCAACGGCGAGTCGTCAAAAGAACTATCAGATTGACGTCTTGTTGAAAGTACTCGAAGATCAGAATACTCAAGAGCATAAGTATGACCTCGCCAACTTCCAAGACACTCGGAAGGCTACCAGAGTCAATGTTGCTGGCAGAGTCGATCGTCAGCGGCAGCTCGTCATGGGGCTTGCAACCGCCTCCAAATTGTGAAAGGCACTTGTGTAAGCGCTTGACATTGTTCTGATGTCTTCAAGGCGTTTTTCTTGCTCGCAGATCGGATGCGAATGCGCGGAAGATATTGGAACACCATGGTTAACATTGCAAAGCCGTGAGAAACCGGAGCGAAGGAGCAATTCGGCGTCTATACTGCACCTGCCATTTTTGAGTCTCTACCAATGACCACCGTGAACCTGACTACCAGTTGCGAGACATATCACGCAGGCTCGCCTTTCGCAGCTCACTGCGCCTTCTTTCTTGGCGATGTCGTGCTATCTCTCCCAGACACAGATATTCTGTAGGCATGGATGTGTCAATGACGTTTCGAGTTCTGTCGACCTAGCTGACTCCTCAGATCAGGTCCCACACAGCGTCGCTGCTCACTGACTCGATTTTACCTTCTATCAGTGTCTAGATTAGTTCTGCAAACACGTTCGATCATCCTAGCTACCAGGGCTTGGCTAAATTCAGACTTCACACCGTAGAGCATCCGACGGTCCATGAAAATCACCGCAGGCTCAAAGCACATGGGCAGCGGTGATACGGCAGTAATCCTGTCCTGTACTTGGCATTCATGGTGAGCATCCCTCGAGCAGATTGCTACGCTGTTCGCGATACAGATGTTCAAAATGCTTACTTGCGCGTAGACCGTCCGATGATCCCGGATGGACCGAGTTGGGTCCCCTCGGTGTTCTCGGCCGTATGCGCCTCGAGCGTGGTGAAAAAGCCTATAAAGGATCGTGGTATAGTATAGAGTCGCGGACTGCATATTCCTCTTTGGCCAGATCACCATGTCCAGCGCCCCCAGAGATGCATCCTGCTCTCCTCCCGCCTGTGCCAACATAGTCGGTGTTAGCGTCACTTGCTTAGCCAATCCACGATGCTTGTGTGCAAACCCTGACACCGTACAGGCGGTGTCTCAATGTCTAGTAAATGTATGCTCTCTACTCGACGTTGCCCCGGCACAGGCATCGCTTCTTCTCCAATGCCAAGCTGTCGCGGTTGAAGGTATGTGTCTCACAACCAAGATCCTTTTCAATACGCGCACGGCTTGATCTCCGTCACTCGTCCATTTTGTCCAATTTCTGACCTATCATCCATCAGGAACCCCAAACATAGTGCCTTCCGTTACCGCCTCCGCTACAAGCACGGTCCACTCTTCAACTCTCAGCTCTACGATTGCCATCTCGTCCGCGACTGGCTCATTTCCGAAAGTCAAGAGCTCTACAGAAACTCTGCATGCACCGACAACGGAATTCGCTCAGTCATCAATGACGCCATCTGCGTCCTCGGTAGGGCCCTCCTCCCCGCAAAGTTCCTCCGGCCAGTCAATGTCGGCCAACCCAGTCCCCCTTCCCCATACCTCCTCGACATCACCTCCCACAGTGACCACACCCGGCACTCTTACCGAAGGTATCAAAGCTCCGCAAACTCACGGTCTCTCCACGTCGGTCATTCTACCCCTGGCGGTTGGCCTCGGCCTCGGTATCGTGCTTGCTGCTCTCGGCGTTATCTATCTGCGACAGCGGCGACACCAGCGCGATCTTCGTCGTCCAAGTCCCCAGACCTTGCATGCAGATCGCGTTCCACCCGAGGAGCCCCGACGCACCACGATCCGCTCTGGTGTCCGCCATCGCCCTCCCATTTTATGGCTTTCTCGCAGCAACTTCGCTCAAGACGGCAGCAGATCGAGCGACTTGGAGGACGACGAAGCGCATGATAGCACACTCGGTCCTCTGCCCAATGCTCATCGGCTCTCGGGCACCCCGCCTGCAAGACCCGCCAAGGCATCGGATACGAGATATCGGGCAACCCGCAACCCCGAAGCCGTATGGCGCCACCCTCCAACTGCGGAAGAATTCCCCCTCCCTTACACCCTGGCACCGCCATCCTATTCGTCTCAGGTGAACGAAGGGCCTCGCGGCGCTGGAATTCGGAGGTCACTGGTTGCGCGGCTTCTCTCCAGCCTAGGGCTGGTGTCTGCGCCCACCCTAAACGAAACGGCTGCGAGCAGGCGCATCGCCGAGCCTCTGCCCACTTACGAGGCCTCCCACGCCACATAAGGCTTTAGGTATGTGCCGCCTAAAACTCGTAGACGCTCTCGTTAACGAGCATGACTTGTAGGTGGATTTTTAGGAGGGACCCGTGGACCTCATGATTAACGTACAGTGCTTGTCTCGCTGCTACATACAAAAACGATGCTGACACTGTTCCGCAAACTTGCAGCTCGTTTCTTTGTAGATGTCGTACCAACCATAATGCAGTCGCGCAATTTCGCAGGCACCCAAGTGCAACTTACTACGTACTCTTCCAAAGCAGCTATCTATACCCTTCGTGCGCTCTAAGGGCCCACCCCAATTGACCTGAATCGATAGATGGACTAAGACGCTCTCAAAACAATGAGGAATACTTAGTCGCAGACTGGGCGCCAAAGTTCGCTCATACATCCTTTGTTCGATGTGTTCGGCAACAACCACGTTTTGCCGACGCGCGAGTGTATAAGACTGCCTCTACTGCTCTCACCTCTTTCTGCAGCACTCCCACCATCAGCAACCCAGTCCATGCCTCTACAGCCCTTCGTCGCGACTCGTCGTCTGAGGCCTGAAGGTTGATTTGTAGAGGGACGCTCCTCTTGGAGAACACTAAACCTACTTTGTAAAGAGCGCGGAAAGCATGTCTAGCCACACAGGTTTGTCATTCCTCCTCACCGTATTTCCGCCCCGACTTATTGGAGAATGGCTGCAGATACTCGACACCCTGCGGCTCACGATGATCTTAAGGAATGGCGGGAAGTCGTCGACAGAATCGACGTGCTAGAGGTCCCGGTCGAGGATTTTCTGGACAAACTTGTTCCTACGCACAGGCGATACATGCCTGGACCTTATGAGCGCCTCCCCGAGTTTTACCCACAAATCAGCGAACCCGCTCGGTCCAACAGTCTCGTGCGTAAACGCGTTTGCGCTTGTCGTAAGTCGCATTCGCTAATGATTGACACTATAAGGTCTCCTTCTTGTCCGCCCTGGTGGCGTCGTTTCCCTCGGACAAGAGGGTCAGTATCCTCGCACAGGGCGGTCGGGCCTTGCCGGCGCCCTTCGAGATCCTCGGGAGCTCTCATCTGACGACCCCCGACATCGGGGTGTCGCTCCCCGGAAAGAAGCCCAAGGAACCAGCGGAGCGATGGCAGCAGCTCTCCATGGCCATTACAGTTGAGCACAGTGCCTCTTGCGACCCCTTCGACCGAGACGACCTCCTCTGCCACGCGGTCGCGCACCCGGCGGCGTGCGCGCGGAACCTCATGCTCGCCCATGGCCTCCTTGTATCATTCGTGTTGGGGATATATGGACGCCACTGCCGCATCCTACGATTCGACCACACGTGCGGGCTCGTTTCGGAGGCGTTTGATTATACTAGGCGTCCGGATCTCCTGCGACGTTTCTTCTGGAACTTCGTGCATCCCTGCCTTGGCGACACCGTGGTCGGATGTGATCCTACAGTACATCCCCTCGCTCGTGCGGACGTTATATGGGCAGAAACGCAGCTAGCGGCGATGAAGACGACCAAAGCCGTCCTGAATCCACAAGAGAGCCGCCGGGTTAATGTATACGACGATAAAGATGACTCCACTCGAACGTTTATCCTCCTTCAGCCTCTCAGCGCTGAGAGGCGGCTCTTCTCGCGCGCAACGACGGTGTGGTTCGCTATCGAGGACTTGCGTGGCCGGGCAAGCTGCACACCAACTAACGCCGTGCTCCCGAAGTTGGTGATCGTCAAGGAGGCCTGGCGCGAAATCGAGACCCGGTCTGAAGCGTTCATTTACCACATGCTGCCGGACGCCGATGAGGCTGAGCGGTTTGGCCTTCCAAAGTTGGTATGCGGCGAAGACCTCGGAGAGCGGGAGGTGGCACTGTGGGAGACTGGCAGTTGGCCCTTCCCTAAGCAAGAGCGCGACTTCGACGGAGATGATACATTCTCGCGGCAGCCCCTATCGGACCGGTCGGCGAACACCTTGCATACTCCGTCAAGCCCGAGCCCGAACCGGTCAGCACCTGAGACGAAAGCAGATACTGAGACCTCATCCCGAGGCTCGAGGTACCCTCTTCCATTCCCCCAGCATCAGACGTTCTCATGGCGCCTTACCGGTGAACTCGAGTATGCGTACCGCGAGCGCAGCCAGATGCGCCTGGTGATCGACGTGGTCGGTCGTCCGTTAACTGACTTTCGCACCACGAAACAGCTCGTACGAGCGATTCGCGATGTGGTCAGAGGTAAGAACTACAACCCATCATCCACTGGCCATTAGTCTGACATATGAGGGATATCTAGGACATATGAACGCCTGGAAGATGGGCATTCTGCACCGGGACATCAGTGAAGGCAACGTGCTTCTTGTCGATGAAGAACTGGCTTCCTGCTTTCCCTTCTCCGCATTCCTGCACGACTTCGACTACAGCTGGTTCGCATCTCAGCTGCAGGACAATGGGAGTACCTCGACATGCCCCGCCACTTCAGGGGACAAAACACCAAATCTCGACGACAGAGTGCTCCTGGGACAGACTGTAAGTTTCCGACATTCATCCTCCACATACGCCACGCTGAGCTGATCATAGGGAACGCCTCCGTTCATGGCTATCGAGATCCACAAGCAGCGAACCTTCCGCAACCTCGGGCTCGCCCTCAGACACGACGTCCACCACGATCTCGAATCTGTCTACTGGCTACTCGTCTGGATGGTCATGCGCCACACGAGGTACCTCCACATCTGGGGCCCGGATGCGCAGCGCACGCTCTTCGGCTGTGTAGATCACACTTTCTACGCAAGCATGAAGGCAATATGGCTCGACATGCCTCCAATCGCGGTTTGGGAAAATGCGCCGCTGACAAGACTGCTTGGGCGATTCACCGACGCGGTCCGCGCTAACAACTCGGGTGTGCCTGACTCCAAGGGCCCGCGAAACTCGGTCCACCTCACTCATGCGGGTGTTCTCAAGATACTGGACGAGGCTCTCGATAGCGGCGATTGGCCCGAAACCGACCCTGCGCTGTGTCGGGAGGAGAGGGAGGCTTGGCGAGCCCACTCGGTTGCCCTAGTACATCCGGGCGAGAAGCGTCCGCACGATGGACGAGGAGACGAGGAACTTCACGAGGGCGTGCTAGACTTAGCGGGAGATCTGAAGCGACGGAAGACATGATGGAGATGTGCTGACGCCCAATAACAATTTAGTCTTGGTTATCGACTCTCGAGTGCCATGCGAGTCGTCATTAACCTATGGAGAGCACTTACTTGCGCATACTATGTGCTTACAGGAAACTCTTGCGAAGGATACGATTACTCGTGAACTGCAATTACTCCTTACTGTGGGGAGTGGGGTATAGTGTACATTCCTAGTGCTGCTGATGCTCAAACTGACGAAATGTCCCCATATAGAACGTACATATCTACAATGCATTATCTCCAAGTAGCATAAATCTAGGCCATGAATTCGCGCAGCTGCGCGATATGCGACTCGCGCCGCTTGACGATGTCTGCATGTGTGATCGAGCTGCGTAGCTCGGCCTCCGTCTGAGGGACCGACCCGTCAGCGAAGAGTTACTTTGATGCGAGGATCAAGTACTGACCTGGAGCAATTTGTCCGCCTCCCACATGCGGTTCGGAAGGCTCTCGAGCGCGACGTAGACGGCAGGGATAGACGTGCATCGCATAAGCTCTTCCTCGTTGACGCGCAGGACGGCAAACGCGATTCGGAAGAGGACATCGACGCCGTCAACCATAAAGACGTCCCACACACGGAACAACGTCTGCGCACAAAATCAGCACACCACCCACATCGCACACAAAGAAGACGCACCTCGACGGGAAGACAATCAGTGAACAGCGAAAGAAACCAGGAGAAGCAGATGGCACCGAGGTCGATGCCAAGCTCGGTGAGGTGGGCAGACAACTTCGGCATGAGGTCCTGCACGTAGTCGAGTAGCACCAGGGGACATGCTCGAGAGCTAAGGAGCGAGGGCGAGAAGAAGTCCTCCGGGAGGAGGCGCTCGATCATTGCAGCAAGAACCCAGAAGGCCTCCTCTTCGTCCGCGTGTACGAGCAAGAGAGTGGAGGTGACGAGGTTCATTCCCTGGCAATATCCAACAGAAGGATTGCGCCTGAAGAAGGTCAGTGATCCTGCATGTGGACATGATGACACCGCACTCACTTGCTGTACGCCATAAGAACTCGGCGCAGCTTCTCAACTCCAGCACCCGTCCGGCCAAAGAAGATGTTCAACGGCATCGTCCTGCATACGTCCTTCTCGATCTCTCGCACGACGCTACTCGACGCATCGCATTCCGTCAACAGGTCCGCGAACAGGCCCGGTTCCCGCATGTCCAGCGCGCCGCTGCATTCGAGCCACGTCTTCGACCGGTACGCTAGCGGGATGCCATTGCGGACGAGCCGGTCGAATTCCCGCTTCTCGTCCTTGCGCGACGAGAGGCCGAGCTGCGCGAAGCCGATCAGACCCTCGCTGTGCTCGAGCTCCTCCGCCTCGTCTGCGGTTCCTAGGCCGAGGAGCTGTGCCGCACCGCCCCCGCTTGTTGGTGCGTTGCGGCTGCCCAGGGACGCCGCCTTGTTCGCGACAGCCTTGCTCCGGTTCTTGAGGAACAGGTCCCACTCCTTGCGCTGCGCCGCCTGCCGCTGATCGTGGATGTCCGTCAGCTGCACCAACAACCGGCGGATCGTGTTCGCGCAGACGTGGCGCGGCGTCTCCGAGTCGACCGAGAGTACGGACGACGTCGATCTGCTCGCAGACGTCGCGGTCGTCGTGCCGCTGAGCAGTGTTGATGTCCGTTTCCTTGCCCGAGACGACGCGGGTGACGCGCCGCGTGATCGCTGCGAAGGCACGGACGTGCCTTCGACGGGCGGCATGCTGCGCACTGTCGGACGGGTGCTGGTGGAATTGATGCTCAGCGTATCTGCGCCGTCGTCCCCGTCACAGTCGCACGGCTCCTTGACGATCTCGATGACATCGGCAGTGGCGTCTTCGTCGTCCTCTGGCCAGGAGTTGTCCTCCTTGCGATCCGCGACCTTGATGCCTGTCAAACATGCGGGGGCAGTATTCCTGCATTCCTTGGCGCGCAGCAAGAGCAAGACGTCGTAGCGCGAGACGTCGTATATGAAGCCGAAGCGGTCAGTCAGACCTTCATGGCTTTGCTCGTCTGACAAGGCAGAAAGTGAAGCGTCGGGGAGGGAAATGGAAAAGTGGAAGTCGCGTGCGGTGAGGGGCGTGTACTGTCGCGACAGATATTGTGTGGGTGGCTTCGAGTGGCCAGGAATGATAGACTCGAGCGGCACCGAACCAGGCTTCCTCACAGTCATTGGAGGGGGCGCGACGGAATTGGAAGTTTGCGATGTTTCGCCCGTAGTACCTGACTGCGCACCGTCAGTCGGATTCATGGGCTTCTTCTGCTGCTGTGTCACGAAGGAGCCAAATAGAGGAGACGCGAAGGAAGGTAGGATGACGCTGGGCTTGCGGCCCTTCGGAGCTTGACGTGCAATCAGCGCAGCACCGAGAGTCCGCGAAGGCATCGGTGTCGCATCAGCGTCCCCAGAAGGAGATGGATCAGCGTCATGCTTCGTCGGACCAAGAGCCTTGCGTTCCTTCTTCTCCTTGGGACGCGCCCGGAAGTCCAGCTTCTCCTCGCGCGCGTTGCGAACGAGCTCGAAAGCCATCTGCGCGATGACAGGGCTCGTTTCCCGACCCATGTCCGCCAAGATACTGCCTGGGTCTGCCGACATGACCCTAGTCGCCTGCACGATCGCTACGAGCGAGGCCCCTTGAGGAGGTTTCTCATCCGGTAAGCTCACGCTCTGAGAGGGGGACAAAGCGGAAAAGGGTGATGCGGTGTTCGACAGGTCGGAAGGCATGGCGATAGGAGACAGAAGAGGACTGCTCATGGGGGTTACATGAGCTGACTTCGCTGCAAGGATTTCTGGGCGTTCAAGAGGAGGGTCGAAGGCAGAGATGTCCGTGACTGACATGTTCCGCTTCTTCTTGACGGCGGCCGCGGTAGTAACACCCGGGTTGAGTATTGAGAATCCAAGTGTACCAAATACACTTCTGGTCTGCTTCCGCTTTGTCGGTTTATTCGGTGTTTGTGGGACGGACGGTGCAGGAGAAACATCATCGACATCGGCTTGTGGTGCTAGCGAAGGGCTCTCTTTGATAGACGCAGAGTCATCATCGGACGGGAACGGTAGTCGCGGAGCCTTCGACTTGCCCTTGACCCACCACGTTCCTACCCAGTCCCCGAAGAATGCCTTGTCGGCCTTCAGTGTGTCATTCGCGGACGATGCATCGGTAGGAAATTCAGCCTTCGCAGGGTCCAAGGCGCGGTGTTCAGGACGAGGTGAAGTCGAAGAACTCCCCGGAGTGGCGGGGGCAGACCGCTGAGGCGGCTGAGTAGGGACAGGCAGGGTGGCGGCCATCGGCGTAGCATCGTCCTTCGGGACACTCCGCGAGATGGGCACTTCATCCTCAATCGCTTCGGTCAAGGATTCTGCAAGAGACTTCGCCCCAAGGTCACCATAGCCGCATGATCATAGTCATAACACCACATACCAGGAGACTCTGCTGCTTCTGGATGCGGTGTACCCGGTGGGTGCCCTCATCATCATTTGGGAAGAGCGATTGCAGAACGCGGTTGGCAACCTCTTGCTCTGAGGGCTGCAGCTCGCGCAGCAGTTGGCTAACACGTTCCTTCCGCGCCGCCTCCTTCTCCAAGAGCACGCGCCGACTCTCCTCCAGTTGCTGCCTAGCGCGCGTTAGGTTGTGGACCGCGTGCGAGAGGACGCGCATGATTGTATAGCACGGCTCGTTGGAAGACGCGTCGTCCGTAGCGAATTTGGATGCTGCGATGCGTATTGCATCGTCGGAGTACTCGTGCCATGGAGCAGCCAGGATCTTGGATGTAGCGCCGGGCTCGAACAGTCCGCCAATGTGCGCCGGCAGTGAATCTGTCAGGATGTCGTACTTCGCAGCGAGGTTAGTCACCGTATCCTCGCTCGACGACTCCACCACGATGAGCGGCGGCGGCTTCACCGACCTAAGCGCGGTCTGCTCAGCCTAGAGTTATGCGTGCCTAAAGCTACTCACCTGCGGCTACCCTTGCCACGCACGCTCCCGTCCCAGTTGGCATTCGTGAATTTCGTTTGCTCCTCCGCTGAGTTGTCTAGCTTGGCTTTGAGAGTGAAATAGTCGGGTGAGGGCCGCGGACTGTCCTCGCTCGGCTTACCGCGCGACCGGCGGCCTCGCGACGAAACCTCTTCCTGCGAGAGTGGATGTGAGTGCGCAGGTGTAGATGAGGCAGAGGCCATGTCGCCGAGCGGCGCTGCGCGTCGCCTGCAGCAGGAAGGTGGTCGTGGTGGCTACAGTGTAAGCGGTCGTCGTCGTCCAGAGTGCAGGCCGAGAATATCGGAGGGCAATATCATAGCGACAAGTCCGCATTTGGACATATCGGAAGCGCTGCCTGTCAAAATGGCCTCACAAATTCGCTCTTTCCTACCGCCATCATCTCTTCGTGCCGTCCCCTTGCCTCCTCCGCTTGCTGCCATGGGATGGTTTTCGAGCAACAAACCTGCTGAGTCTCCAGACCCGACGTCGAGAAAGGATCGTCAGCGCTGCTGGGAAACTCGGGATGCCTACTTTGCATGTCTTGACACCGCCAACGTCGTGAAGCCTGGTGATGAAGGGACGGCGTGCGCGGAAACGAAGAAGACATACGAGCGGAATTGCGCGAAGAGTTGGGTGCGTGGTGACGCTGCATAGGGTGGCGCGAGGGTATCCTGATGGTCTCGCTTGGCCGTTGGCAGATCGACTACTTCAACAAACGACGTGTGCTCGCCGAGCAACAGCAAGGGGTGCTGACACAAGCCAACACACAGGCCCGGTCTGCACGAAGTAGATGATGTGTCCGCCTCGATTATGCAATACCACCCCTTTACGACCGTGCAAGACAAACTGCGAGTACTGCATGACGGTGGTGGTCGTACCGGACCTCCACGTACCGTGTCTCTCGTTACCATCTGTCAATGTCTCCTATATTGTTCCACATACCACTCAAAGTTAGTGAGTCGAGCTCTTCTCCATCTTCGTGTGCGTCCGTTCATCTCGCAGCCTCTGTAATAGATCTCAGTGACACTCAACTGAGCTGCGTGGGCGTCGGAGCCGATACTTGTCAAGCGCAGTAAGCATACTCGGAATGTACTCCTTGGCTTTTCTACCTTGTGGTGGCGCATATCAACATCATATGTTTGATCGTCGGACCTGGCTCGTGTCTCGGCCGCACTCGGGAGGCGTAGTGGCTTACCGCCGGTTCTCAGGCGTTCTCTGGGCACGTCGAATTGGCATCCGTTCTTTCTCAAGCACTGTCCGCCTCATCGTGACATGCCTGCGCACGGAACGTTCAGAGCTTATTCTTCAGGTATTCCAGCAACCACAGTGCCAGTACCACTTCTCCCAGGCCCTCACGGACATTGCATCGTGGAAGATTCGCCAGTAACAGAGTTCACCGATATCACCGTGGGGCATAGCGAGAATGCGCTGCATGTACACTGCTATAGCGACATATAAGCACTTCGGCATGCCCCGCCATCCAGTCAACGCAAAAGTACCCAGTTCATCAAGCTCATCATGACATTTGACCGTCAAAGCTGATATTTCTCACCCCCAAAGGCTACTGCAATACTGGACGGATGCAATGCGACCACAATCGAACATCTGACAGTAACGACTGTCACTGTGCAGCATGCGCGGTCCCCTCGGGCATCGTACACACGCACAGCCCCCTTGCTACGGTCATCGGGGTTCTTCTTTTGCGCGTATCCCACGTTCGCACTTCCCCGCACCACCGGGTGGTCAGACAGAGGCATCTCACCAGCACAGGTTCCCCCCGTTGCGCCACAATGTCCTCCCGCCATTTTGACAACTTAAAAAGAGCAGGCGGAGGCCCGACGAGGACGTCTAGCCCTTGTCCACCCACGTCGACGCAGACACCGGCCCCGCCAACCCTCCCCAGTATGAGCCAGATGAACGTCCTCCCGTATGGGCTCATGACCATCACGTCAAACGCCAGCCGCAAGAGAACGTCGATGATCGCGCTTCCGTCGACCCCGACGTCCGTCAACGCCAAACACGAGCCGCCCATGTCGAGAAGTATCTCTCTAAAAGCTCCCGGCAGGCGATCTCACTCCTCCAACTCCTCCCACTCCTCTCCCGTCTCCGCCTGGAAGCCCCGCGCCATGCTCACCAAGATCAACACGAGCCTCCACTCCCCCGACAGACCGCTCCGGCGCCCACATGGACCCAGATCCGCCATTACCCCGCCTATCACACCCGCGCGAGGGGAGAACCGCACTCCTATCGTCGACGCGTGGAAGTACAAGGCCGGACCCAGCACGTTGCGGACATCGCCACCCAAGACATCCCTCCCATAGTATGTCGTCGTCTCTATCTCAGATCCTCGGGGTCATTCACTGACCATTTTGACTGCCTCCAGCGATGCCGATCTCGAGCAGGACCCATTATTCAACATCCTGTGCGATCAGGGGATATCGCACGCACCACAGTGCTACCGGCTGAAGCTCATCGACATGGACCCGTCGTCGTCGGACGACGACACCGTGCTCGAGTCGTTCTTCTCCTTCACCGCATCCCCCGTGCAGAGCCCGTCCTTCGCCGCGACCTCCTTCCCCACCGCGCGCCAGCCACACCGGCCCGCGCCGCTCTCCCTCCCGCTCCCGAGCCCGTCGTACCTCAGCCCCGTCAGCCCGAACGTCGTCATCCGCGGCGGAGGCGACAAGGTCGACCGGTGGATACACAGCGGCGGGCTGGACCAACCGATGCTGACGCCGATGCTCGTCGAGGACTCGCCGCACGAGTCGTGGGACAACGGCGGGCAGTCGGACTGGCGCGAGATCATCGACCACTTCCTCCAGCACGAGCACGAGAACGATCATGATCTTGAGTATGAGCATGAGGAGAGGGAGGTGGGCGAGTCGTGGCATCCCTTGACTCCCGTGGGCCGGGGAGGTGTCCATAGCGGGCGAGGCAACTTTTTGATTTGCTGAGTGGGCGACAGTGGGCATGTACTTACACTTAGACTTCTTATTCTTTGGGATATGGGCCGACACTCCTTACGACACACTCACTCTCTTATGACTTCCAGTGCCGTGCACTTGCATATCTATCATAGCGGACTTGTAACTTTTGGACCTGCACGACGAGCAGACCTGTATGTACTCACTTTATGTCTACATATTAGTATTTTGGCATTCCCCACTGTACACCCTCCAGCCTAGGCTCGATATTTCCCTGTTCACTCCGCCACCTCAACCGCCAATGCAGGGCTCAATTCAAGCGCATGCGTCACTCACTAAAAGCAGCGCAAGCATGCCTGATGCCTCCTTCTGCTCACCGATCGAGATCTGGATCTGAAGTTGTATGCTATTAGTGGGCGCTCCCGAACGCACTCCTTTCGTCCTCCCGCGACCATTCCACCACTCGATGCTCAACTGAAGCTACGCTGCGATCTTTGCTGTCCGATATCAGCGGCTGTATTTAAGTTGTATCTGGGGTGTGATTGAACTTGCCTCCAAGCTGCGCCGGAGCCACCATCAACAACTGTTTCCGAGGCTCTTAGCGAAGAACCCGGGGCAGCAGATTCCAAACCACCTCCGTGAAGGATGGTCAGATTCAAAGTGCGTTCCCATCTTCCCTATCTCTCGCACCGCGCGTTGACGAGGCGTGGGTACTGCGACAGAACCGCTGGCTCCTGGTCGAGCTGCTCCCTGTGCCCGCACCCCTTCCAGGACGCGCGCCCACAGGCCAGCCGCAAGAGGGGCTCACGAGCAAGCAGATCTGGGCCGCGCTGAAGCAGAGCATCATCACGCACTTCGGAGACACCGGGTGGGGCGCGGTCGGATCCTCCTTGACCAGTACGTCGCGCACCGCCATCCTCCCAGCAGTCACCGATCACTGCACCCACCCCGCACATCAGTCAAGTACTTCTCGCCGCGGACGAACTTGTGCATCATACGCGTCGCGCGGGAGCCGCACAAGATCGCGTGGGCCGGCGTGGCCCTTATGACGGCCATTGACGGGCGAAGATATGTACCCCATGTCGTGCACGTCTCTGGTGCGTGTTCTTTGCGGCGGACTGCGGCGAGCGGGAGCGCGGCTGAGGGAATTTGCAGGCACGATAAAGCAGGCGCAGCTCGCTGCTATACGCCATAACCGCGAGATTGTCGCCCGCTACAGGGCGCGCGCGAAGCTGCCAGGTGCGTCTGTTATACTGCATTCCCTGACACCGGCAGCCCGCCTGAGCGGCATATGGCGCAGCTGGCTATCAGGACTCGTATGAAGAATATTTGCAGACGAGCGCGCAGGAGATCGAGGCGTTGCAAGACTAGCGCGTAAAGGTACGCACTGTCCAGGTGTCCATTTTGATGTTCTCAATGCTTACTTCCACCCCTCATTAATTTCTAAAGTTTTGCCTGTGCAACAACCACCGCGCCCGCGCCCCCCTTCTCCCTCTGAACGGCGTCCTGCGCCGCCTGCCAGCTCTCCGCCCACTCGATCATCGCGCTCACGAGCCGATCCACCTCCTCTACCGAATTCTGCGAGTGCAGGCAAATCCGCACACGGTCCGCGCCCTTCGGCACCGTCGGCCACGTAATCGGCCGCGCGTTCAATCCGCGTACCCGTAGATGCGCAGAAAGCGGCCGCGGATGCGGGGTTAGGACGGGAATGATCGGCGTCGGTAGCTCGGCGAGCTCTGTGGGGATGGAGAGAAGGGACGTGGGAATGCGGCGCGCTGCGAGCTGCGCCGCGAAGGAGGTTGTGAGGTGTGCGCAGAGGCTGAGGAGCTGGGTAGAGAGCTGCTGGGGTGTTAGTGCGTCTGTAGTGTATAGAACGAGAGTGCGCACCTTTTGCGCTTCGCCCTCCTCGAGCATGTCGAAGGAGCACTCTGCGGCAACGATGTTCGCGTTGCTCAGGGACGTGGTGTAAATGAGCGGGCGCGCGTAGTTCAGCAGATAGTCGCGCACGAGCGGCGTGACCAGCAAAATCGCTGCATGCAAAAGACGGAGTCAGACCCATCCTCTCACCCGCGTAACGCAGAACATAGAGACCGACCTCCAGTGGCTGCGAGGGCCTTGCCGAACGTGTGCAGGCGCGCGAATATCCTGTCTTCCAACCCAAGGGCCGCGACAAGCCCTCTCCCTTGTGGGCCGTACACCCCGGTCGAGTGCGCCTCGTCGACGACCACGTACCCGTTCCCGTGCGGGAAGAGCTCCTCTACGGTCTCAACGATCTCCAGTAGCGGCGCGAGTGTCCCATCCATGCTATACAGCGTCTCCACCGCCACGAACACGCTGCTTCCTCCGCTCACCAACGCCGGCCGTTCATCGCGCAACCGCTCGAGCGCCGCCCGCAGCGAAGGAATCGAGTTGTGCGCGAACGGCACCCGCGCCGCCACGCGCGACGCGCGCACCCCATCGTGCACCGACGCATGTATGTGCTCGTCGAACACGACCGCATCCCCCGGCTGCGGCACGCACGCGAAGAAGCCCGCGTTCGCGTCGAACCCGGAGTTGAAGAGCAGCGCGGCGGGCGCGCGGAAGAAGCGCGCGAGGCGCGCCTCGAGCGCCGCGTGCGCGTGGCCGTTCACGAGCAGGCGCGAGCCCCCTGATCCGAGGACGTCTGGGGCGGCCGCGAGGCGCGCGAGGAAGCGGGCGCGGAGGGCGGGCGAGCGCGAGAGGGAGAGGTAGTCGTTTGTGGAGAAGTCGACGAGGTGGGCGTCTGCGGAGGGGTCGTAGAGTCTGCGCCGGATGAGCCGTTTTTCGCGCGAGGTGAGCGCGGCGTTCAGCTTGTCTTCGAGCGACATTTTGGAGGCTTTGGCAGCCGAATGTGTGGTTGGAAGGATGAGTAGACGATGCCTACTTGGAGACCACGAAGGATTGGACGTTGATCCGGAAGAAAGGGCTAGGAGCGGCCGCCTGATCGTCGTGTACGGTTCTACTGCACCTCCGGTAAGACAGCGCGTATGTTCATGTTCAGAACGACCATACCTCGAGAGTGCGGAAGATGGAGGGAGGAAACAGGGAGGAGAACATTCCCCAGGGGATCGGACAACCCCAAGAGGCCAAGCGCTATGACTCCGAGTTTCACGGAGATCGCTGTCGGGTCGGCCGGAAGCGGCGGTATACTTTTCCAGGAACCGATTCTGTACAACTGCGCGCATTCGGCGACGGAGTTAGAGAGTCCTATGCTCGAGTCTTAGGAGGTAAAAACACCATGTAAACGCTCATGGTCTAGTAGGAATATACAGATGAGGTGCGACGATGCCAAGCAGGTACTGTTCTATGACATAGCAAGTCCATCCATTGAAGTACTGGTAACACGACCTAGTCCGAGAGGAAGTCCACCTCCTCCTCAACAAGCAAATCCAGGAACTTGAAGAATGACGCCGCAGGGAAGCCAACGACGTTGTTGTAGTCCCCCTCGATCTTGCTGATGAGCATCCCGCCGAGACCCTGGATAGCGAAGCCACCCGCACGATCCGCCCCCTCTCCGCTCGAAACGTACGCCTCGAGTAGACGCCGATCGTTCTCCGCAAAGTACACGAGGGTGCGCTCCTCGATCGACCTAGAGTGGTGCATTAGCAAAATCGCTCTCGCGTTCAGTGCATCCGACTGGCGCTCACTTGATCTTGTACCCTGGAGCCTCAAGTACGGGGAAGACTACAGGAATGATACTTATTATCGCAGTGCTTAAATGGGTGTTCTAAAAGCGTACCAATGCTGACACCTGTGACGACTTCGCAGACGCCCCCGTTGAAGTCGAGTAGCATGCGCATGTTGTCGTCTTTGTCGATAGGCTTCTCCAGGATGTCTTGCGGGAATGGCGCCTCGTCCGCGAAGCGCGGTATGCTCGAAAGCCCAGGCATTGGATGCGTCAAGACGACCGTATCCGCTGTCGTGTGCTCCCTTAGTACATGCGGCGTTCAGGGATGTCATTCACTGGAATGCGCACCCGCAATGACCAGATCCGGAGCATCGTCAGGGTCTTCAGTCTGAGAATCGTGCCAAAAGTCAGCTACTCTTCACATGATATTTTCAGTAAACTTTGACCGGAACGTACCACGAGGCGTTCGTACACCTCGACGGCCTTGTGGGAGGCCGTTGCTACGGGATACTCGTGCGGATCCTGGAAGCCACCGAACGGCAATGTCTCCTCGAAGTTGGAAGGTACGACCTCCGGTGCCAGCCCCTATGGAGAAGTCAGTTGCCTGCTACGACGCACACTGCATGTCCGGGCTACGCACGAAGGTCTGCAGAATCTCGCGCCGGCGGGGGCTGTTAGACGCCAGGATGACACGTTTCCCGACGAGCTTCTGTAGCGCAGGGATCTGCAGCGCATAGGCGAGCACCGGGTTGTGCTTTGGCAGCTCTACCTTCTTGGAGCTGAAGAAATTCATGGTGATGGTAAGCTTGCAAGTTCGCGCTGGTGATGCGGCGCGGCGACCACCTTGGAAGCCAATGCACTGGATGCAACTTATTTCCATATTGGGCGGCATCGTGGCGTGGGTCGTACTAAATCAAGCGCCCGTTCTAGCGCACAACTCAATCCAGCTCAATCCTTTCTTCGTATTGCCATGATCGTCTTAGGCCGTCGCGGGCATTGCATACGACGTCTCGATCACCGAGGACGAAGTTTTCTCCGGGACTTGTGCAGAACACGCAACAGCGCCGTCGAATCACGTCGTGAATGATCTCAACGCCCAGAGAAACTCCTGAGGAGACCCTGCAGCGAGCCCCTGACGGCCCAGGCGTGGACGGGCTTCTAGGTTCCCCCCGTCATCCTAAGGAGTTCCCGTATCACCTTCCGCGGCTTTGGGTTCGATGCAATCATCGGTGAAAGTCCGCACACGCCCGGGAAGGATGAAAGGCTCAGGGGTGTTTCACGGACACTGAACACGAGGAGGTTATATACAGCAGCCTCCGCCGAATTTGACGTTGGTTTCTTCTCCTCGATCCTTTGATCCCACAAACCACGCAGACACGCAGCTGCCCCTCGTCTTTTCGCCGAGCTACTCCTTTGCTACCGATGTAAGTGTGACGCCGACTATCTTGATACCCGTGTCTGACGCGCGTGAAGCAGCCTCGAAAGCCTCCGCTCATCGCTCCTCGTAGCGTAACACAAGTCCAAAATCCCGGGACACATTCCACGTGCGTACCCCACCCAAAGTACGGAATGCCTGCTGACAAGCTGTGTCCACCAGCCACCATGAACAGGTCACAGTACTCTCTCATCGAACAGACAACCGAGCAGGGACGCGGGTCGCAGGAGCCTCGGCGGTGGCGGAGCTTCCGACACATCCTGCGCCGCACCGTCAGCAGCTGGACGGTCAGCCGGACCACGGCAGAGAGTCGCACTTCGCCAAATCCCTCGTCCTCTGCCTCCCGACCACCCAGCCTCTCGAGCACGACACCCGCTGCGTCTACCGACACGTTGGTGGAGAAGGCTGAGGCGCCGTACGCCACAACTTCCTATCCTTTCGCACATATGGACCCGGTCTTGGTTGCAGCATGTTTCCTCTGGCTTTGACGAGTTGGCTCGAGCTCTGTATTATCGTACCCTATCCCCTTGACCTATCTTGCTGGATATATGACTGCTCTCAGAACACAAGCACTATGCCTGCCAAAGGCGCCCCAGTGACTTGATACTATCGCTTAACACTGACAGTACGGAGCGATCCACGTCGTTGCCTGTCAGCGAGATGGCTTCTCCAGCGGAGTGGCGACGCCCCTCCGCAGACATACCGACGGAACGTCCCTGCAGGAGTAGGGTGTCAAGCCTTTCTGCGGATGTAGTCCGTTTATGACTTTCTTAAGATGTCGGATCAGAATTAAGGTCGCAAATGTCATGGCTAACGTGGCCCCGCAGGTGATCAAGAAAAACATGAATTCCGAGTCCATGGGCCCTGTAGTATCTCCTCAGGATGATCAAGACATTGGACTGTGATAAAGTAGCTGGCATTCGCTATAAAGTCTGTACGCACATCGCCGTATGGTAATACATCGAGAGATCCACTGAAATGGTCTACGTACTGCCCTCACTACTTCTCAGCCGGGGGCGGCAGGGTGGGTAAAAGGACCGTGCGTCCGGTAACGGCGCTGGCCCTCAACTCATTCAAGACCTGCACGACGTCCTCGAGCGGAGCCGTGTTCACGACCGGTTTGACGACGCCCTGATGAAGTATTATAAAACCCGGTGCACGAAACGTTGTTTGAGAGAACTTACCTGGGATAGCAGGTCCAAAGAGGCTTTGAGATCATCGATGGAGCCATAGAGAGCCGCGAGAACTACGTATAGCGCCGTTCAGTCAACACATGGGCGATCTAGACACAGAGCTGAACAGCATACTCTGCGTGTTGGATACGAGGACCTCGGCAGTATTCAAAGGAAGGTTGTCCGTGCTCACGCCGACCTGCATCATAAAAATGATGAGCATCTTCACGATTGCCACGACTGTTACACTGACCAGGACCAGCTTTCCAGGTGGCGCAGTGAAGTTCAGAGCGTCACCCTTGAGAACAGCCTTGCCAAAGCCAAACGCTGCACACGAGCGTTATATTAGTTTCCGGGATACCTCTCCAATACGTGAGAGTGGAATACTCACATTGTTCATTGGCGACGAAGTCCACGACGATATCAACGCTGAGCGTGCCCGCGGCAGTCTCACTCGCGATCTCCGCCAACGTCAGTGCGCGGTCCGCCCCGAGCTCGAGCGCGAGATCGCGCGCCTCCTGCTTATAGTCCACCGCGAAAACTCTTGCCCCGTACGACTTCGCGATCTGTAGTGCTTGGTGACCGAGCCCGCCGATGCCGTAGATGAGCACCCTCTGCGTGGTCCCGGGGCGAAGCTATGCGCGCGCCAAGCGTCAGCAGGTCATGGCTCGCGTTGGTGGAAAGAAGTGCTTACCCCTGCGACGTTGTGCACAGCGTTGTATGCGGTGATGAGCGAGTCCGACGCAAGTGCGGCGATCTCGGGCGCGAGGCCAGCGGGCTGTGAGATGCAATGTAGTCAATCAGTAGCAGCTCCCACAAGCATATTTTCTGGGGAGATTTCGCACCACAGGTACCAGCTGGCGCTGGTCGACGACAGCGTACTCAGCGTACCCACCGTTCAGGCCGATACCATCGCTGTTCAAAATCGGCGGGAGGCCCGTAGCGCAAGGCAGAATCGCGTGCACAACGTACAGGCCCCCAAGAGTGATGCCGGTAACGTTATCACCGAGCCTGTAAGCCAAGATCAGCCTCCACGTTCGAAAGCAAAGGTTGTGAGGAACATTACTTGACAGCGGTGCCGGCAGTCTCATGGCCCATGATGTAAGTGCGGTTTTCGATGAGCGTGTTCGAGAGCATGAAAACGTCGGAGTGGCACGTTCCGCAGGCTGCAACCTTGAGCAGCACCTGTCCCGCGGTGGGCTGCGGGACGGGGAAGTCATTCTCGAGGATGAGGTTGAGGTTGCCCGGGCGGTAGACCGCGGCGCGCATTGTGGTAGGGATGGTGGACATGGCTGGGGTACGTTGCGTAGTGTGTATCGAAGAATGAATGCGAGCTGAGGGGAGGGGATGCAGGGAAATGCGGAAACAAAGAGAATATATACTCTCCATGTATTTGTTCGCCACTGGGATGATTCGGGTTCGGAGGGTACACTGACGATTTGAGACTCGATGCAGTCCACTTGCGAGCACAGCCGACGATAAGGACACTCCTCGGGCATAGCGTGCATAGTCACAAGTTGTTGAGAATCCGGGCATGCACGGGTGCCGGGGACAGCGCCTCCTAGGGCTCGGTAGCGTCGTCAATGGGATTGGCACCCCAGGGCTACGAATTATGTTATGATTCAGCGTCAAGCGAAGTACACGGCAGGCGTACCTATGCGTACAAGCATGATCGACATGCTGTCTCATCGACGAAATGAGCGCAGTGGCCAAGTTGAGCGGTGGATGCTCTTCAACGACCTTGGAGGATACGCAAGTGGATCGAGTTGATAGGTATTCGCAGTCAGTGTTGGTTGGTTAAGCGCACTTCGAGGCATGGGAACGTAAGTCTCAAACCCAGTCGATGCAGATACTATGGTCCTCGGTCACGACGGGCATGACCTTTGTCGCTCTGGTATGACTATTTCGAAACCTGGTGGGATATGGCCGGGCAGCCGGTACTAGTGCACTTCCGCGCATAGTTAACACTGTACGTATTTTCTCTTGGCGGAATGGAGCTTACTATTGTTCAGGGCACTGACGGGCACAGGCAGTGTTGAGACGGACGCCGGGCGTTGTTTGACGTGTTCAGCCCAGGGCTTCATCGGTTTCGTGGTCGTTGGACGCCCATCTGGCTGTACATTGCATGACCTTGGCGTCCCGGAATGGACGTAAAGATGTAGAGGACGATATGCTGCACTCAAATTCAACTGGGCCCCATAGTCAGCTTGCTGTCTCTGTCTAGTTTCGAGTAGACATCATCTGACTGTTCCCCAGCGCTCGCAATGACAGACTGCACCTATGAAGCAAAAATCAGACTCGCTGTTGCAACTCCTTTATTCTGGTAGACTGACCATGGAATGATGCCTGCCAGGTTAATCATCAGCGTCCCAAGATGACCCATGCAGATAGTGACACACGTCCTGAGCCCACGACTGACACTGTCATACCAAACATATGCAGCACAAACTGATCGATAGACCCTAACGCTAGGAACCGAGACTGTCAACACGTCTACCTAGAGCTCATGGAATCGCAAAGTGGCAAAAATACAACAATACCGTACAACATTAACTTCAAGTTGATCACGCCAGCATTTCCTTCAGCTCTCCGTTGTCCGCCATCTCCTTCACCACGTCCAGACCGCCCACAAACTCGCCGTTGATGATCAGCTGCGGGAAAGTCGGCCAGTTGTTGAGCACCTTCAGGCCCGAGCGCACGCTCTCGTCCGAAAGAATGTCGAAGCTGCCGAACTCGATGCCCTGTGTGCGGAGCAGGTCCACGATGCGCCGCGAGAACCCACACCGCGGCTGGTCGGGCGAGCCCTTCATGAAGAGTACGACGCGGTCCTGAGTCATGAGCTTTTGCAGGCGTTGGTTGAGCGCCTCCTGGCTCTCGGCGGCGGGTGGTGCGCGGTCTGTTTGCGATTGAGGGTTGACGGACGAGGCTCCCCGTGCGTGGACCGCGATGGCGTCGGTGAGCGCGGGTGCATCCGCGCCGGATATCCGCCCGAGGAGGGTGTGTCCCTGGGACAATTTGAGCAGATTATTCGCGTGGTGCATGATGCATGTGCAGACATACCCGGAGTATCACAAATGTTGGTACGGCCTCCACCTCGAATGACTCCGAGATGTCAGACTGTGTCTCAGCCTCTACCTGTATGCCGGGGTAAATCACTCCGTCCCCCGCCACATTCGCGTGTAAAATTGTGGCATAAACGTACCTCGAGAACCAAGACCTCGGGGTACTTCTTCGCCAACTCCAGAACGACTTCGTTCATTTGTTTGCATGGCGCTGCCCATGGTGCCCAGAAGTTAATGAGGGAAACGCGAGTGAGGTCCTCGGAGAGCAGGCTCTGGAAGTGCTCCGCAGACTGGACCTCGTGGAAATTGGGCGGGTTCGTGGACATTACAGCGTGCCAGATGGTAATGCAAGCTACGCGAGAGGACGAGAGATGAGCAGACGGCGAAGGACAGAGCAAGACAGCTTTGAGGCGCGGACAGGGCCAGATGACTGAAGAGGTTCGAGGAGACGTTATCTGATAAGCAAACCTTGCGAGATATGGCGCAATCATGGTGGGAAACGTTATCTAATCAGATAACTTTAGCACAGGGTTATTTGGGACCTCACGAACCTCTTCCGGACTCCTTCGAGGCGGTCGCCGGCATGAGAAAAGCAACATGGCCCACTGGTGGGTCCATGAGAACGGTGAGTTGCTTTGAAGACATCGATCAATAGCTCCTCGGAAATGAGAGCACGGATGCATTTTACCCGGGCCTCTATCGCCGCTAGTACGATACCGTCTGCAGGTCGACTCGATATCCTCACTTCATTTCCCCCACACCGTGCAACAATTCCCTTTGGGAACTGAATTGTTAACGCGCTACCCGAGTGAGGAAGCACAGAAAATAGCATTACCAAATGTTTCGTAGACCTGGTCTCTCAAGCCGCCGCCTGTTCAATTATTGGAGTGAGTGGTTCTTCACCGCTACCCTTATGGATGTTTTGGAGATATGCACTGACAAATTATGGTAGATCCTCGCCTGAGCCCCCGTTGAGATGGACGTAACGGCTAAGATGAGTTTGTGTTGTTCTGGCAGCCTCACTGGCAGCTCTCTGGCAAGCTTGCCACCGCACCGTCATATCGCGCGAGTTCGAGTCCTTAAACTCACATCGCCTTGCGCTCGCGGAGTCCCTCGCGACAATTCGAAGAGCGGTGTCATACCCCACCTACAGACAGACCGCTCATCAGAGACGATCGTTCACTATCGCATGTCACAGAAAACATCGTCAGTTCTGGCCTCCTTGCGGTGCGTTTACGCTTGAGGTTGGGGTACACGCAGTGAGTAACGTCTTAGGTCAGGAGCCGTATCGACGATCGCTCAAATTCATAACCGATGTTGAAGACGTTGGATCCAAGCCATCTAGAGGTTATCATAGCGGCACACCACCCATCGACGTACGCTAGCCAGGCCGATGTTTATCTCGCATACATAAACCAGCCACAAGCTCGTCTGTAAACCGTCCAAATGTTGCTTTTGGGTAGCGTAATGCCACACTCGTTCTCTCTGATATTTTCCGCGTCGGAGAGTTGCAGAAGGCGCAACAATATCAGTATTATGACTCCGTTGGACACGCCTGGAAAAGTGTAGATGATGAAACATAGTTCCCCTGCCAGGATCCTGCGAGCTTTCCCTCGAGTTTGGGAACTGAGGCACTCGAACGTAAAGTAGATTAATTGCCCCCGAGTCGTAAATCTTGTGCACAACTGGGATCTGCTTTCAGGACCAGGTTCAGCGGTTCGAAACGGCATAGTGCCAGGCCCGGCACCGCAGCGTTCTTACAACGATCTTGCTCCCAAGCTTCCACATCTCCGAACCACATGATCACCTACGCAAATAGCGGTGTATATCTACAGCATCGGACCCGGAAAACGAAGATCTAACCGCGTATGTGAATGTCCAGACGTCACCCACACATACCGTGGGACGCGCTCAAGAATACGGCTAGAAGCCCGGAATATGATACAGTACATACACGCAGTATAATTATCGTCGCCCGGCACCGAGAGACTTCCCGCAGCCCGAGGGAGGGGGACGGTGCATACAGTACGGCCCAGCGCCGTGGCGGCCATTGTTGCCAGGCACCGCGCGGCATGGCGTTCTGGAAGCGAAGCCAAACTGAGTTGTCCGCCGCACCGTCCACGGTGGTCGCGGGAACGGCGGACCCAGAACCGGGCGTGTGCGCGCAATTAAGGTCACGCTGCTCAGCCCGTCGGGTGCGCATCCAGCCAATCCGCGACGCGTTCGACGAGGTCCGCCTTCTTGCCCGAGACGGGCTCGCTCTTGCTCTTGAGGAAGTTCTGCGCGACATGAAAGGACGTGAGCGGCTGCGGGATCAGAACGCGCGCTGCGACATGCGGCCGCGACTGAATGCGTTGCCATCGGCCGCACGGTGCTCCCACGGGCAGCATCCGCCAGAGCCAGCCTGACAGCTCATCGCGCGCCCGTTACGGTCGACACACGACGCCAACAGTCGCGTTCCCGTAATTGTCACATGCATGCCGGGGAGTGGACGAACCTTAAGGTCCTCGACGCGCAGCTGGAGACGTAACATGTCAGCATCCCATCGCTATGCGCGGCAGCCCAGATCCTCGCTAAAACGAGGGCCCATGCTGCAGTGACAGGGTTGGGAACGCGGCTCACCTTGTGCAGCTGTTCCCCGTCATACAACCTCCGCACCTCTGCTTCGTCGACGGCGACGTCCTGGGTTTCCTGTACAGTGCGTGGCTCAGTACACACACTCCGTCGACCGCCGGCCAGGTACGCCCGTCGTTCTGTGAGGCGTGGCTACTCACCGCCTTGCGTTTCTTGCCAGCCGTGGGCGGTGCCGCGACGATGTTGGCCGTCTCGTCCTCCACGAGCGCCTGCTTCCATTCCTCGATCAGCTTGCCTGCGCGCTGGTCCAGATACGGGCGCGTCGCAGCGGGAAAGGTTCCGTCGCAATGGGCAGGTATCAGCGTCGGCAAAGCAGTTGTGCCTGTCGCGTGAGAGCTGGATCTTAGAGCGGGCAGAAGGGCAGCGGGCTGACCTTGTGCATCATGTCGAGTTTCGGCACCGTCAGGTCTTCGAAGGCCTCTGGATCGAAATCTTCGCGGAACGCACTGGCCTCGAGCTGCGTATTGTGATACGCAAGCGCTGCAAAAGGAAGGCGTGGGTGGGAGAATTCGCGGTATCGATGAGCGCCGCGGGGAGAAGGGGATATTCGTCGGATGCGGCGCACCTGGGTTCGGGTACGAGTCGGGCGGATACGATCCGTTCTTCACCTTGAGCTTCTCGATCCACTTGCGGGCGGCCGCCACCAGTTCCGCCGATGCTGCATGACGTGCATCGTATTCCGTAAATTTTCAAAGTTCAGGCCGTCGGTGCAGAACATGTAACGGTCCGAAGTCGTCGAGAGATGGCGAGATGAACGAATGAGCTCGTGACTACGGAGAGGGAAGTGTTCCTTACCCCGAAAACCTTTTTGCTGAGAGGCGGCCCGGATATCATCTGCGAATGGCAGTGGGATAAGATGGAAACCTGGTGGCTCTCGCCAACCGCTCTCGTCGACTTTCTCCGCCTAAAGTGCCCAGCGGTCAGCGTGCTTATCACACATGCGTCCGCCGACAACACGCCTGCCTAGCCAAGGCATATTGCAGACGTCGGCAATAATGGAGGCGCACCCACCTGTGGAAGCACGGCGCAAAATACGGGAGAGGCATTGCGCCGCGTGAGGGCGAGGACGATCGCAATCTTCTCCTTCTTGATCATCGTCTTCAGCAGCGCGGTGAATGTCCGCTTGCTACCGGAGTAAGTCTGTGGATTGCGGTCAGCCGGAGGGTCAATATGGCCGGGGACGTCGGTGAGGGTGCGCATGGCGTGCGAGATTGCCACGCACCATCTCATCTGGATACACGAATACCGAGTGCTTGACATTGTCCTCGAAGGCAAGCTCGCTGCGGTCCTTGAACCCTAGGAGCTTGATGCCTGAGCACGCGGCCGCATTGAATCAGCGATACCGTTCCCCGCTGGAGGAGGCGCGCAACCCCACCTGGCTCCAGCCCAAGCGTGCGGAACGAGCGCACTTCGTCCGCCGTGTAGAACACCCTGCTGCCAAGCTGCACTGCCCGTGTACCCACGTCGGACGCTTTGGCGTCTTGGCCCTCCTCGCCGTCAACCTCTGCCGAGGGCGCACCGAGGTCCATCCCATACATAATCTCAGCTTTGTCGGCTTCTACGTCTCGATCCTGGCCAAACCGTCAGCTGTTCAGTGTGCGGCCCGTAGGATAAGAGGAGTTTCGAAGACGGACCTCATCCACGTAAGCAGCGCGCGAGGTCACCGGCTCCATTCTGTCCCCAAGGTCCGCAAAGTATCTGTATGCGCCCTTCTTCTGTTCTGTAATGAGTCCATACCTGGCGGCGCGGCTCGTTCAGTCTCCACGCTCGCATTTAATGTGCGGGATTCGGAGGTAGCGACATACCCTTTTACGCCGATCACAAAACCCGGCGCAAGGGTCAAGGGGACACTAAACAGCGCCCTCTTCGGCACTTCGTGGAACCGCATCTGGGCCAGCAGTTCCTCCACTCGGGTGATTGAGATCGACTCCGGGAGAATGGAACCTGGGTCATCATCATCGTCCAGCTCAGTGGAATTCGTCGGTAGCAGAACCGACTGAGATTCGGTTCCTGATGTCAGAGCCGGTTCGGTGCGGTGAAGCAGACGGCAGCGTACCGAGTAGAATTTGACTGGGTCGAATGGCTTGTCCTCGGTACCGATGAAAAATGGTTCCACGGTCACACCAGTTTGCATGAGATCCTGCAGACTCCCTCAGATATATGACATTTTCCGGCGAGGCCGAACGTACAATCAATGTCGTACGAGCGGACGTGATATGGCGGTGGACACTAGGCCCAGGATGAGGGTCATCCTCATCAGTAATGTAGAATATGCGCTTAGTCGCCGTCTTTGGCGCTCTGAATAGTATGTCAGTACACAGCTAAGTAGCCATTGGCCTGAGGCTTGTTCTCACCCATCGCGCACTACCCAGTTACAGCTCGTGAGCACATCGCCGACAGCTACTCGTTTGTCGGTCATTGGAGGGAATGCCTCGCGTAGTAAGCTGGGGTTCTCTCGCGCCTCTGTGAAATGGTTCAGCTACTTTGTCCCACGGGCGTCAAGCTGTAGCAGACTGACCATCCAAGAGTTGGACAAGTTCCATAACTTTCGGCGCGTCGATGGTCGCAAGAGGCTGGTACACATATGTACCCTTCTTAATGTCCGTGCTAGCCTCAACCTCATCGTTCCTCTTCGTCTAACCAAGTGCCAACATGAACGCCCGACCTCGAACGCCACGATGTGGCGACAGAAATGTGCGTACCGTATTGAAGAGCATGATACCAACGGCATCGTTCGGTCCAACGAGGACTTTCCTCTTCTGAATCTGCATGGCAGCCTCAAGTGCAACCATGAGGTTGCATGTTTGCACATCCTCATAGCGCTCGTCCTCGCGCATCTCGAGCATGGAGGGTGAGCAGTCGATGCAGAAGAGGATCACGTCGCGTTTGCTTTCATAGAGCTGGATAGAATTTGTGAGTATGTCGTAGCATTATAAAATCGGTGGACATACCGATGCGTCCTGCAGCTCTTCATCCTCGTCGTCGTCCTTATTCCAGTCGTCGTAAGGCGCCATGCTTGTTTCCAAGGCGGGGCTCTCGCTCTAGCAAGTCTTCACGGAGTGCAATGGTATCCGGAGAGCAGGCAGATTATGTCGAGTTGGAATATATATAAGAGGTATCGCAAGCGCGGAGATGGTGGTCAGGAGCAAGTGAGAGCGGTGCGAGCAAGCGTCGCGCCTCGCGGTGGCTGAGCGCGACGCGTCTTCCCACGTGACGCATACGCAGCTGCGCTGTGGCACTACTCCGCGCCTTCTTTCAGAAGCCCGTGTGGCTTCGAACGACGAAGATCTCTGTCATCGCGGACTTGTACAGACCCACCAAACGGCGAAACACCCAGCAAGTAGCTCACGCCTCGACACATCCTGCCAGGTAGGCTATATGGCAGTTTCGTCCAGCAGTGGTATTAATCAATACCTCATTCGATATCGTGCAAACAGACCCCAGGGAAATCGCAAAGCACATCCGAGTAGCGCAGGTCGACACGTACATCTGCGGGATAACTGTCTTGTTCTCCTTTGAGACGCACACAGCATGCCAACACACTTGACGACAGCGCGTCCTTCGCTGCGCGAGGTTCCGATCTCCTCGCTGGACCCTTCGGACACGCCTGTCTTGCGCATAAAGAGCGAACAAGATGTCCAGCTCTGGAAGCGAACGAGCGGATATACAGACTATATCAGCTTCATCCGACGTCTCTGTTGGTCCGTGGTTGCAACTGATATGCCGTACACTGATCCCAGTAAGGATGAGGCAAGTTCCAATCCCTTCAAGGCGTAATACCCTCATGAACTGACACTCGGATCATAGGCCTGCACGGCATTGGGCCTGTTACTAAACAAGCTGGATAAGTGGATCGACGAAATTCCACCCCTCCCGACACCTCAGCGGTTCGGTAACCTGGCATTTCGCACATGGGGCAAACGACTCGAGACGGTAAACATGCATTCCAATCTTCCCCGGAATGTCTTCCTGATTTGCTCTCAGGAGTGCGACGCTCTTCTTCGTGACCTCCTTCCGGAGGCCTTTCACCCATCGATACCCTTCATCTCGCCCTATCTTCTGACGTCCTTCGGGTCCTTCACGCGGATGGATTACGGGACGGGCCACGAGACGTCCTTTATGCTCTTTCTGATGTGCCTCACGCTCCTGCGCTTCCTCCCTCACCAGCCGCCAGTCGAGAGACAGATCGTACTTGGCGTCTTTGTCCAGTACGTCAAACTGTGCTGGAGGCTGCAAGACGTGTACAAGCTAGAGCCGGCCGGTAGTCATGGAGTCTGGGGTCTAGATGACTACTCTTTCCTGACTTACGTCTTTGGAAGCTCACAACTTCAAGGTGCGCCGTATCGACGGTGGGATTGCTTGCCCTTTCGTCCTAATTAAAGAGGCGACCTTTATAGAAGAGACGGAGATCCCGGTGTCGGCGGTTCTCCATCCCCCTTTGCCGCCGACGAACCTGTACTTCATGGCAATCACGCGGATACTCCAGGTCAAATCTGGACCCTTCCACGAGCACTCGTCACAACTGTACGCAATCGCTACTGGGGTCCAGCATTGGTCAAAGGTGTATAACGGGATGCTCAAGATGTACGAGGTACGTGATCCCGTGTCCGTCTGACTATTTGTAGCATCCAATAACGTTCGACCGCGTTGCCCAGGGTGAAGTGCTCGGAAAACGCGTGGTGGTGCAACACATTCCGCTCGGGGGTCTTTTGAAATGGGACCCCCTGCCAAGTACGCCGGCACCATCCTCCTTTGGCACCTCCGGCGCCCCGCTCCCCCAGCGTAGGCTGCACAACATCGGTTACAGACCGAATGGCCCGTGGCAGGAGTTTAGACCTCCTCGGGCCCCATTGAGACCGACAGCGAGCACTGCCTTGCGGCCGACAGCGTACCCGGCAGTCGTCCCGAATGCATTCGCACCTCCACCCGCTCCTGCGGATACCCATATAGCGACAGAAGGCGATGATCAAGCTTCACGGACCTCGGGAGAAAGCTAAAGAGTTGAAGGTCCGGCGGGCCGTGTACTGACTCACTTGGCGGTTCTTGTGTATCGTTACCCTGTATTTTGTGAAGGATGTATCGATAGTTGGCTTACTATGAATGACTGTATGTCACTGCATATGCCCATGCAATGCGCATTTCACCGGATCTCACTGCCTCGAGCCCCGGGTAAACGTCGGGCGCAGAAGAAAAGGTGGGGAATTGCCATATATGGACATCCGGGGAGTGCCGAGAAACGTGGTAGGACAGCGCCTCGGCGGTCATCGATGGTGAAAAAGTCAACAGACGCACGGACGCTGCCCCTTCTCCCTCCCCTCGCGCTCTCCTCCCCAGCTCTCTGCTCGCCGCAACTGCCACAACCCCTGCTCAAGGGAGACCTGCATCTTTTTGCGCCCGTCTGTCGTCGTACTGCTCTACGCGCTACGACACAGCGACCGCCCAGCCACAATTTTTGACCAAGAGCGGAACGACGACCTCCGTCTCTTGACCCTCGAGTAAGTCCCCATTCTCGCGTCATCGGCCACCATCGCGGGTGGGGCGAGGCCCACTACGGCCGACTTAGCGTGTGTGTGGCTGGTATATATGCCGTAAGGTGCATGAGCCACACGCTGCGCAGTTGGCCTCGTAATCACCACGATGTTAGGATGCCTGTGTGGCAGCTGTGGCATCGAAACTGCGCCGTGCACAGAACGCGGCCACAGGCGTCGTGGCGTCTTGCAGGTCGTGTTTCTGCCGCGAGCCTTTGTGGTCTTCCCATTGCTTGTAGCTTATCTATGTTGCGCGGAGGCCTCGCTGCCCGTGATGTCATCGGGCATGCCTCATGAGTCTGACGTGTCTCCGTTTTATCGAATCATAGCTAATCTATTCCCAACCACAGGTGGTCATCCGTCCGTGGTAAGTGATCTTGATCAAGTCAACAATACGTCTTCTAACATGTTTTTTCCCCAGGAGAACCTCCTTGACAGGACCAACGTTCTGCCGTTAAACAACTCTTTGCCAGACCCGCTTTCTAGCGCTCTGTTTCTATCAGCTCTCCCTCTCCCTCCTACTTCTACTACCCCTTCAAGCCCGTCCTCGCTTTAGGGAGCGAGGATCCCACTTCGACTGAAGGAAGCCTTCTAGTTACCGTCCCTATCCCGCCCGGCTCGTCTTCGCGACCGCGGCGGTAGGCTCGGTAATTCGGGTTTCGACGCGAATATCCAAAACGACCGTTTTTCCCGTCCCCCGGGGATCTTCCCACTTTCGTCCTCTCCGAACCGTCCGCGCCAACGGACAACCAACTATAGACCCCGAGCTAGACTTTCACGGTTCTCCGAACGCCGACACTCATCCGATGTCCCAACTCGAGATCCTCACGGCGCACTGCCCAGTAGACTTTGACTTTGACGTTGTTTCCTGCTCTCCGACTCTTCCTTCCTCTCTCCCACGCTCTCACAACGAAAAATATTTTGCCAACACTCTCGTGCACGGCCTATTCTCGCCAACCCACCACTCCCACTCTCAGGACAACGCTCACGCTCTCAAGAACCCGGAGCGCCACTATGATGACGAGGTCTCTATCCCTGGGTTGCCTCCGCTTCACCGGGGTCACGCCGACGTCCACCTCCGTAACGGGGTCATGAACGCGCTGCACCTCGGCGCCGCCGGAGAAGTTGATGCGGAGAGGGCCTTCTTCGTCGCGGATCTCAGCAGTGTCTACAAGCAGCACCAGCGATGGAAGAAGCTCCTTCCCGAGATTGAACCGTTCTATGGTGTGTTTGTTCGCTTGCCACGGTTCCTATCTTCTTGCAACTAATGCACATTAATCAGCGGTGAAATGCAACCCCGACCCCTACGTGCTGCGGCTCCTGGCTGCCCTCGGCGCGGGCTTCGACTGCGCGTCGAACGGGGAGATCAAGCAGGTCACCGAGCTCGGTATCAACCCGGAGCGCATCATCTTCGCGAACCCTTGCAAGGCTACGTCGTTCATCCGTAGCTCGGCCAAGGCGGGCGTCGACATGATGACGTTCGACAACACCGACGAGCTTTACAAGATCGCGCGTACCCACCCTGGGGCCAAGCTCATCGTGCGCATTCTTACCGACGACTCGAAGAGCCTGTGCCGCCTCGGTCTCAAGTTCGGCGCCCCACTCGTCACCGTTCCCGCGCTGCTCGCGAAGGCGCGTGAGCTGAAGCTCGACGTTATCGGGGTCAGCTTCCATGTCGGAAGCGGGTGCTACGACCCGAACGCGTTCTCCGATGCCATCATGCGCGCTCGTGCCACCTTCGACATGGGCAGGGAAGCCGGCTACGAGTTCAACCTGCTTGACGTCGGCGGTGGCTTCGAGGACGGAACCTTCGAGCGGACGGCTGCTGTTCTCACCGAAGCGATCAACAACTACTTCCCCCAGCGTGACCACATTCGGGTCATTGCCGAGCCGGGGCGATACTACGTCTCGAAGGCGTTCAGCCTGGCGGCCAACATCATAGCGCGTCGCGCTCCGCCCGCTGTCGAGAACGGGCAGCAGGACCTTGACGTCGACCCCGAGCAGCCCAGCGTCATGTGTACGTATATCTAGTTCACCGTTGACATGCTCGCTCATCAATCCATTTTGCAGACTACATCAATGATGGCGTGTACGGCGCGTTCAACTGCATCATGTTCGACCACCAGTCGCCGCAGCCGTATGTGCTCTCGCTCAACGGGTCGTTCCACGTGCCCGCGTCGGTGCCGCTGCGCGCGAGCAGCGTGTGGGGCCCGACGTGCGACTCGCTGGACTGCGTGTGCCCGGTGACGCAGCTGCCCGCGCTCCAGGTCGGAGACTGGCTCGGGTTCGAGAACATGGGCGCGTACACGACGTGCGCGGCGTCCCAGTTCAATGGGTTCGAGATCAGCAAGGTCGTGTACACGACGGGCGCTGGTGCGGGCGCGGCGGAGGTGCGGGAGGCTCTCCGGGCGTTCCAGGGCTGAGCACGAGGAGGCGACTGCGTGTGCCAAGGTGTCGAACAAGGGACGGGTGCGCGGTGGCGACGAATCACGATCATCACGAACAAGGCAGCGGGCGAAGGTGGTATAGTATAGATTGGGGAAGGGGTGGCTCGTACGTCGGATTGTGTTTTTTGACGGTTGCGACTCGGCTGCATCGTGCGGCGATGGCACGGTGCGAGAAGACTTCGATACTTGGACGTTATACGACGTGCTTCATCACGCTACGATATGCTACTGTACCCGCACGCTCGGGCTGTCCGTCGCTCGAATGCACAGATGCCCCCATGCAATGCTGAAAGGTTCCGACTCCACGAGTGCGGCACGGCTGTCATCGTCACCCACATCCCGACGTGCGTGTGCGTGGGCGCGAGTCTGCGCTCGTCCCTTCGCGTTCCCTGCCCTGCCACAGACGCTGGCCGACAGTGTGGAGGCTGCTGAGCGGTGGGAAGCGAACAGAAGGCGTCGGGTGCGGACTCGCGGTGCCTGTGTTGGGATCGCGAGGGAGTGATGGTCCTCGCCGGGCGCGGGTCGCAAGCTTGCAAAGTTTGGTGCAGGGCAGGGTCCAGAAACGCACCTGGGGCGCCGTGTTCGCACGCCCTCGGCTCCGACGCAGCCATGCGGGACGCGCGCGCGGATTGGCCCGCTCGGGACCGGCGCGGGCGCGGGGTGGCGATCTGGGGGAAACAGGGAACCGGCTGCCCGATGCGGAAGTGGGCGAGCTGCGAGCGCCGTTGCCGTGATTCTGCCTTTCCAAGCTCGTTGAGCTTCAACCTGGCCCGGAGGTGCACCGGTGTTGGATCAGACGAATAGCGCGAGCAAGAGCGCGAGAGATGAACTCTGAATATTGCGGACAGACAGCCCGATAGGGCGAGCTGGGCACCATCAAGTACTGCAGGTATGCATCACAGGCACGCCGCGGTGGACGGCATGGCCACCGTCGACTGTCGAGTGCCGAACCCGGGGGAACCGATCGTGCTGCTGCGGGAGGGCAGCCTCGTGACGTACGCCGCTCCCACGGCGTCCTCGAGTCTCGACGGGAGACGGCGCCCATGGGTGCTGTCTGCGTGGCGGGCGCCGGGGACAGGGAACAGGGCGGGGGTGGCCATGCTTAGGGGACGCGGGCTGGACTCTGCGAGCGTACGGACGATCGACGGGCGATCGAGCAGTCGACTTGAGTGCTCGGTGACCCGGTGGTACCGCTGCTCGATGTACTGCTAATATCAATGCAAACGCTACTTGCTTCAGCTCGGTCCGGGCAAGGGAAGAAGGAAGACAAACATACTCGGCCGTATCGGGATCGGTGTGCATCTGAGCATTATTTCTGCGTGGCAGCTGGCAGTTATGTGGCAGACGTGCCGTGGGTACGCCGTAATCGTTGTGTACGTACCCGTCGCCGTCTTCTGCGCCGCGAGCGTGCAGCTGAGCGTGGCTGGAGGGCCTGCCTCCAAAACTCAAGTCCTCCGTCCCTGGGCAGCAGGGCAGCACCCCGCGGGCCGGGCCGCGGTATTTCCGACAGCGTGCGCTAGAAGCTGCGAGAGAGGAGCTCAGTCTGTTCGTCGCCGTCCGGCCGACCAGGGGGCTTACCCAATTCACAACCTTGCTCGTTCGAGACAGGCGCGACTCGCGTTGCGCCGCTGTGCTCCTCGACCCTCGCCCTCGCCCTGCACGCGCGTGTGTGCCCGCCGCAGCCGTCGCGACGCGGGCCCGTCGACGTGCGATGGCGATGGCGACGGCCCTGCTGGCCGCCGTGCTCCGCAGCATGTTCTGACCGTTGGCAGACTCCTCGATACACCTCCGCTACTTACCGACGTGTGTACATGTGCATCCTGGGCATGGACCACTCCGCGCCGACCTGGGGGAGAGGGGGAGCCGTCTGGGGTCCGACGTCGCGATCGCTCGAGGGCTCGATCAGTGGTTGTCGCGATCGTGGAATGCCGACTCGAAGGAGGCCGGAATGTTGATCGCGCACGCACCCGACGCTCTGGCAAATGCCATTTGCCATTCCCTCCGACGCCCGCGAAGCCTCGGCCACCGCGACCGCAGCCAAGGACCTGCTGCGCACGCGAGCGCGCGCACGACTCGACGCGCCTGTCTTCCTCTTCCTCGCCCGCGGAGTCTCGCGCCAGGCCGCCGCCCCTCTCGGTTGCCGTCGTGGTTACGGGGAGCGTGTGGTTCGTTTTGTTTCTGAAGCCGCATGTTGTCTCTGTCTTGTGCCTTCGCGTGCGTTGTGGCCCTCGTGCGAGCGGCAGTCGCGAGCGGAGCAGTCCATCTCGAGAGCCAACAGCCTCGCAGTCATTTCGGCTGTTCATCGCGCAGCAGCAGCAACCTGAGCTTTCGGGTGATCGGCGGCGTTGCAATTCACGTTCATGCAACTTCAAGCAACGGCCCAGGCCGTCGTCGTCCGCACCTGCAGACTGTGGTGCGGCCGCCCACGGCCCTTGCGGCTTGCGCTCCGTCCAGTGTCCACGGACCAGCTGCAACGGAGCGGGCCGCCACCGCGCTGGGAGGCCTGCCCCCGGCTCCGGCAGCAAGTTCCTCCCGCGGAATAGCCTTTTCACGCTCGCCCGCACATTCACTTCGCGGTGGGAGAACGCGCACGGGGGCACGAGACGTGGCACAGCGCCGCGCACCATCTGACCTTTGACCGCCTCTGCAAAGTGCACTCGCCCTGCGCGCCGCCGCGACCGGCGCGCGAGTGCATACGGGCCCGGACAGCTCGCGCGGGCGGGCAGCCTAACGGCCTTATATTAGCTAAGCAGACCCGGGGGCACGGGCGCGTCCCGCGAAGAGCCGGGGCGGGGAGGCACACGGGGGGTGGGGGCGCGCGGTTGGCGAGATGCATCTGCGCGCGCATCTGGGATCATTGCGCCCTCTTTCGAGTTTCCGGGTCGATTCGATTCAGATATATCTAATCGCGCATGCCGAGGCTCGGTGCCTCATTTGAAGAGGCGGTCCACCCCGGGCCCGGCAGAGCGGGTCAGCGGCGACGGCTTCTGGAACCAAAAATTACTCGGCGACCGTTGGGAGGAGTTGCGGGCAAGATCATCGGAGTCTGTTGCGGACGGACGAGGGCAGGGCATGTCGTAATACGTCTGCACGCCCGACCGACCCGCCTTGTCTGGTTCCGTGCGCAGATGATATATGAGTGCTGTCCGCGGGGCTTCGGGGACCCTTTCCCCGCACCAGCCCTCCAAACCGCAACTGCCTGTGTACCACCCTCTGTCCCCGACGTCGCGCGCGCACCGTCCGGACCACCCGCGCCACAGCCTGTATAAAGTGCTCTCGCCTGCCCGTTAAGCCGCAGTACGTTATTAGTACGCCGGCCTTTCATATTAGCCGTAAGCTTCACCTTTGCAACCCGCGCGCACACCCAGACAGCTGAGCGTGCCGCCCCCACACAGCCCACCACAAGCACCCCTCGGACGACGCTGCAGTCGCCTCCGGCCCCCAACACGCTTCGCCCCCCTGCCGACCCGATGGCCCTCGGCGCAAGCCGCTCTGCAAACATGTCCTCCGGCCTACTCCTCGTGCGTGGTCTACTCAGCTGCGCCGCCGCGAACGCGGCCGTGCCCACAGACACGCTCATGTCCGCTCAGGACCCGCTACCATCCCCTACAACCGAGCCTCCCGCGAACGGGACGCGCTTCCGTCCGTACGCGAGCCCGGACCACCACGTCACGAAGGCGCGGTACATCACCAGCAACGACCCCCGGGGCTACATGTGAGTGTGGCGCGGATCGCGCGAGGGCGGCGTGGGTGCGGTCGCTGACTTGCGCCGTGCCAGCCCAGTGTATGAGTACCCGCTCAACGGCCAGTGGATCATGCTCGACATGGACGACGGGTATGTGCTCTGGACCGGCATCTGGAAAGGTGCGGAAAGTCGCGTACATAGCAGTGCGTGTGCTGACCTGTGTTCGCTCGGAAACAGCGCTGGGAAATTCCAAAGGTACGGTCGTTGTGTCTCCCGTCGCCTGAGACGATACTCACGGTGCTCCCACAGCCGACATTGTCAAGATTATTGACTCCCACCCCGACCTCGCCGCACAGCTGCGACGGGTACGCGGCGGGTATCTGAAGATCCAGGGTACCTGGATGCCATACGAGATTGCCCTCAGCCTTGCCCGCAGGTGAGCCTCCAGCGGCATACAGCCACCCGCTGCCCACTAACCCTCAGCAGGGTTGCGTGGCCGATACGCTACGACCTCGTCCCCCTCTTCGGGTATGTTTTTCGTAGCGCGAATTAGCCGCTTGTTCCTCGGGGCTGACGCGCCTCTTCAGCCCGAACTTCCCAGACACCTGCCTCCACCCAGACAGCCCAGGCTACGGGCAAATCTCCAAGCCGGGGACAGGCAAGCGACGTACGCGCCGCAACCCGCCCCCGAGCGAGCTGCCGTCCGACTCCAGACACGACTGGGCCGTGTTCTCACCCGGGGATGCTGGCCCCCCCAGCATGGGACCGCCCGTCGCGCGCAGCGCGCTCGCGATGTCCCACACGTTTGCGACGCACTCCGCAGGCAGGCACTTCGAGATGGGCGACGTGCGCGGCGACCAGAGCGACTCGCCCGTCATCCTGCACGTCCCGTACGTCGAGCGGCCGCGGCACTCGCCCGTGCAGTCCATCTCTGGCGGCTACTCGCGGAGAAATTCGCCGCCGCTCGAGCCCCTCGTGAGTGTGCGCTACTCGCCGTACCCGAGCCCGCTGTCGGCGACGACGTCGCGCCACGTACATTCGCTGCATGGTTTGGGTTCGGCAGAAATCTCGCCGACACTGTCGCGGCCCCCGACAGGACGCGCGGCGCTGCCGATCGGAGAGACCATAAAGCTACCTCCGATTCGCACCCCAGCGGGTCGTACGGGCGTCGACGACGGTTCATTCCACCTGCCTCCGATCTCGTCCATGGACAACCTGCGCGAAGCACAATGTGGAGAGCCCATGGCTGTTCTTCGGCGGCTACAATGTGCAGACGAGCCGCTCGAATCCAGCGCTCCCTCGAGTTGGAGTCGCCCAACGGGTGAGATGCTGGCGCAGCGGCGCCATAGCTTGGCAGATCCCATGCATAGACGGTGCGCGCGTTCATTGACCTCCGAGCTCGGTGCACCCGCTCATAGTTCATCATTCTATCCTATACAGGTCTGAACTATCCTCCTCTCCCAACGTCGGCGTCGGCGCCCGTCCGCTCAGTGGAGTCCCGCGGTCTCCGCTCAGCGCAGTTGCAGCGTTGCCATCGCAGACGTACCTTCCACCCCTCAGGCACGGGCAGGCCGACCAGCAGCCCCGGTCCGCAGTGGATCATTCCGAGTCCACGCTCGCAAGCGGTGCCCGAGGCCATGTTGCACGCGATGATCGCCTTACGCAGTCGATGCCCCCTTCGCCGTACCTCGACGCGGCGCGCCGGGACTACCGCATCTGTCAGGGCGAGCGTCATCCTCCCGAGGCGCAGGAGCGTGTGTTCTCCCGCCAGGAACGGCCGCTCAGTCCTCCACCTTCGGCGACGAGCGGGGGCAGCTCTCCTTCTGATTCGACCAGGCCTCCAAGTTCCTGGCGGCCTTGGTGATTCGTATGTACGTGTATCGCGGGGCACCCCCTCGCTAGCGGATCTCGTGCGCGGGATCCACGGACACTTTATCTCCGGAACTCTTCCAGCCGAGCCTCACGCAGCGGCGCGTGCCCGTGCACGACGCTGGGCCGCGCCAGGGCGCACCCGCGGCTTTCACGTAAATTATCCCTGTTCCAGTTCTGCTGCTCCGTGCTTACTGTGTCGTGCTGTCTTCGCATCTGCTCTACCCTAGCTGCTTGTAGTCAATAGCGTGCGCGCGGCGCACATCGTGTAATCTACTAGTCCATCTCGGGCGCCGAGAGCGACTTTTCTGCGCCCCCCTGCCACGATTGTGCGGTTGGCGCGATCGTGCACGCCTGATCACGCCGATGACGACGTGCAGGGCCCCGCGAGACGCGGGGAGAACGCAGCAGCATTCTCGAGTCCCCAGCGGCGGGGGTCCCACACCCCGCGCGGGCTTCCCAGGGAACGTTCTGCTCGGGCACCTACACGAGGGCGTCGTTCGTGTAACCACAGAAACTCGCCCTGGGAGCTGGGAGGACGGGGCGAGCGCTTTGATCGTCCGCATGATGCGCGTCCAGATATGTCTTTATTTGAGTGGGACGAAATTGCCGACGCAGCCTCCCTCGACGTCTATTTTTCACAAGCCCCCGGCGGAGGGCAGTCGAGCGACCCGTGAGCGCGCTCCCACCGTGTCAAGCCCCTGGGAACGGCATATGCTATCGGGACCGAGAGGACGAGGGCCATCAGCGGGCGACCATGTGTCGCGCGCGGGCGTCGACGTTACGCCGGAGAAAGTGGCTGAGGGCGCGCACCTCGACGTCGAGTGCACGCTCTAGAGATGCATGCGCGCCTGCGTCTGCCCGAACGCCCTCCAGCGCGCGGTGTGGCGGCCGTCAAACAGCCGTCGAGCCCTCGATCGAGGACTGGAGATGGCCTCGGAACGGGTCCGTCGCAAGGCGTGATCGAGTGCTCGAGGTGGAGGCAAACGTAAACGGCGGTAAACGCTCGCGCTGTTGCTGCGATGATGACACTGGCACGCGCAGCCGGCGAGGTTAGCCTTCGCGCGCCCGACAATCAAGCAAGCCAGCAATCGGTCAGGACATGCGCTCCTCCTGTTAAGCCGTGACAGTTGCCGGCCAATGTTGCGCACCCCCGAATTTGCGGCCATGCCGGTGTCGGACCCGCCGCGGCGGTACTTGAGTGAGCATACGCCGTCACGCTCGTCCTGCCAAGATGTGAAAATGATTATCGGGCGGCACAGCGCAGGACGCATTCAGTGGCGTCGTTGCCACGCTCGAGGGGCGAGAGAGAGAGAATGGAAAGGCCGCGGAGCGCGTCCCTGCCTTGTGACTTTAGGTTTCTCCCTCGGGAGGGGGCACCGGGCGGCCGACATTCGGATGGCTGCGAGGCACGTAAGAGCAGCAGTGATGGTCGGGGGGTCTCCACCGGAGAAGTTGCGATGAGCAGATCATCCGTCCGCACTACGGCGCGGGACGATGTTGAGGGAATAAGGGGGATGCCTCGAGCTAGTCCGACTGACCAACCTAACGAAGCGGCCCCACCGCCCTGGAGATTACCAACATAAGTGGTGCCTGAGCGGACCGCCCAGCGTGCAAGATACTCATGCAGAGCGGAAATAGGGCAGTTCAGCGGGCTCAAGAAGGCAACTTTATAAACCGACGACGGTGGTGCGCGGTTGCTGAATTCGCGATCGACGACGTTGCCAATATCCGGGCGTGTCGAAGGTATCATGTGCCGCCTCTCGGGTGCGTTTCCACAGAGCAGCATGACCCTGTATGGGAAGCAGAAGACGATGGAGAGGAGCCATAGCTGCGGAACGATCACTCACATGCGTACGGAAGTCCGTAACGTAGGCCGGGGATACCGACTGTACGTCATGACGTAAGTGCGAGAAGAGGGCTTCTTGTCCCCGTCGCATGGCCAGCGGCGAATGTATAGTACGTGGCGTCAGGCGACTGCTCGTCCCGGGAGACAGATATACACTGGTGGCTGAGTGAGCCGACGAGTGTCAGCCCCGATTAGAAACACGAGTCGTGGCGTCTTCGAAGAAGCGGAAGCAAGGGAAGTAGAGGGTCCAGTAGGATTCCTTCTTCGGGATGCGCCTTGCCCACGGGTGACCGAGGTGTGCGAGAAGTCGTAACGTGAGCAAATTCAGAAGCGCTAACAAAGTTTCATTTAAACAGAGGAGGCTAGAGAGGTTACACGGGAAATACTCACCTATTTGAAAGCTCCACTCCGTGAACCCATGGGGCCTTCGAAGTGAGTTTCCCGAAATGGAATGATAGTATGAGCTTCTAGTGTGGACGTGCATAGTCCGCTATTACGCTCAGCCGAGATGTTTCGTTTCATTAGCATCCTAGGTGTCGGTAGCAGCCTGTGCGCCCACCTGGTCGGTTTATGCGATTTGCATGCGGACGGAATATGAGAAGGCCCAGTCAACTGCTTCATTTATGGGCGGGGTTAGAATGTTGATGCGAGTTCTTGCGCTTACTAGAAAACATGTTCTTTGCGTACCAGACAGACGACACTGGACCCCTTTAATGTGGCTGCAAGAGTGTTACTTGCTCCATGTATAGATGTTCCGTTCTGAATCTTGATGAGACCCGGGCCTGTAGATTTACAGACCCGATCCCAACGCCGTCTCTTATTGAAGCAGGATTAGGACGGCGCGGATGTGTAACTGAATGCTAGTCTTCATGGAATACACCGCTCGGTCGAGAGTCGCCGGTACACCGAGTGCTGTAGAAGAGGAGACTAACTCGGTCGAGAGTCGCCGAGTACCTATCAAAGATGTGATTAGTTAATAGATGGCGTCAAATTCACGTAGTTGTCCCTACAGGTTGTCTGTGCCACTCCTTGGCTGAGTACATGGATGACAACTGAAACTAATAACTTAGTAACTTGGATGCATCACCCCGGGCGTTCATCGTTGATAAAGGATGGTTTCTAGCGGCTGTCTTGAGGCGGGCGTATTGTTAAAGTTGTATTACATGCTTTCCGGATGCTGGGATACGTCAAGTTTGGGACTCCTTTGCAGCACGCGACCCAGACGTTTTACTCTATGATAGGAAAAAGGTGAATGTTGATAACGGTTGACTTGACTCGGACGATAAATATGAAGCTTACTTGTCGTTGTCAGTTGAGGTGATCCATACACTCGGAGTATATGTCCACAGAGATACCGTTAATATACTGCGTATGAAAATGCGTCTAGGGGCTTACGAAACGTTGAGCGAGAAACTGCGACGAATGGCTGTCACTGGGCAGTGGCGGAAGGCCGGAGGCTATTGGCGAGCCGGACAGCAGTCATAAGCGCCGAGATTGCTAATGTGACGCGTCACCGTGACGCTTATGGTCACACTGTGCGTTCCGGGCGATCAGAGTCGAGAGTCGACAATTGCTCCGAGTCGCCTCTTGCTTCCCGTCCTCCGTCTTGTCCCGTCTGTTCACCACCGGTACGTGGAAGTCGTGCTCAAAGATTTTTGCGAAACTGACCATATACTTCTAAGCAGCTGATAGTGAACTGGCATTTGGGCGATTGGTTGGACCTTGAAGGTGAAACAGCTGACCCGTCAGGACTCGGTGATTCCTACCAAACATACACCAGAGCAACCAGCCAGTGCCTCACGAAACTATGGCTGCAGTACCCTCTCTACACAAGTCGCCTTCAGTCACGTCGATCTCCGTGTCATCATCATCATCTACCAGGAAAGACTCCTCCCTCCGACCCAATCCGCATCCCTATGCTATCAAGACAACTTCCACGGCGCTGCTCACGCGTTCGACCTCGGAATACAACGTGAACGCTACACACCACTACTATGTCCCGTTGTCTCCCCATCCCACCAAGTCCGACGTCAGCAAGGGACATCGGGCCACCAAGTCACTTACTTCCATGGCCGAGTCTCCTACTCGCGAGGCTCCCCGCCCGCTTCCTATCCCTCCTGCCCTTGACATTCCCGCAGATAGACGGAATGGAAATGGCATTGGCGGTTATGTGAGTGCAGATGAAGCGTCCAAACCTCGTCGAAGGCCGCGCCGTTCCGAGACTATGCCGATCATACCTCTGCCTAATCCCGGATTGCTCGCGCCTGCGCCGACAGTGGATGAACTACCCGACAATCCCAAGCTATGGACGCCGTCTCAACTCGCAACATATTTGACATCCGCTTTACGTGTCACCTCAAATGACAAGCCAGGCGAGGTTGAGTCTATCGGACTTCCTCCCTTGGTAGCTAAGGACATTGCTGCATTCGTCAAGAGCGCTCGAATCGGTGGACGGACGTTCCTACGTATGAACGAAGAAGATCTCGAAGGGTATGTGCCCGTTGTGACTGCTCGCGTCTATTCGTGCCTAACATCCCGCTAAACTAACAGACTCGGAATGAACAAGAAGTGGCGTCAAGCCCTTCTTGCTGCACTGCGAAATCTTCGACAGAGCGTCCTTAAAGGCCGCATCTGGGGTCTCGACAGCTCCCCTACGTCATCGCCGTCTATCGAGTCCGTGTCCCCTGACCAATTCTTCTCTAACCCCATGCTTAACTCGTCTTCGTCATCTATCGAGTCGTCTTCCTCATTCTCTAACGGGGAAGAGGACACTGTCGATGCTGCTGGAGCCGTGCTTGGGCGTTCAAAGGCTCGCCGGTACCGAAATGGACGTGTGCGGGGCATGGTCAACACCTTCGAGCGGAGCGGGAGCTTTAGCTCTGAAGGCGGACTCGAGGATGGGCCGACCAACCCGGCAAACGAACGCACTAACCTCCGGCGATGGGTTCGCCAGGAGGGCCAGGTCACTGGCCAAAGTGCGATGGTCGACGAGAGCCCCAGCCCTTCGCGTCGACGCCCGCTTCCCGTTCCTCCTACCTTCACGGGCGCTAGCAGTGGTCCCTTGGTCGATGAGGAAGAGCCAACCATGGAGGTCCTTCTCGCTCGCATGACTGCTTCTCAGCCGGCGACCGGCGCACGGGCCTGGGAGGAGATGGACCTCGAGCCAGGGGTAACCGTGAAGCGCATTCCGTCGAATGAGAACGAGGCGGACCTTTCGGTCGACAGGACCCTAGTAGGAAGCAAGAGCGTGTCCAGCCTTGGCAGCGGACGAGGAAGTGGTGGGAGCAGCAAGGGCAAGCCTGAGAGGCGCGTCGTCACGGCGATCTTCTCCCCCGCTGCTGCGGAGCCGCCTGCCCCTGCAGAAGCACTCATCGAGCACAACCACAGCGTCGCCCTCGAAGAGGCAATCGCTGCGGCGCAGGAGCAAGCAGAATCACGGCCCCTTCCTCCCCTCCCCGACATCTCGGCTGTTGCGTCTCTGGAGGCCGAGGAGAGCGTCCCACCACCGCCGGAGCAGGAGGAGCCGAGCCACTTGGAGCGCCTTCTTGAAGCAGAAATCATGGCGACGCGCGCTCTCCTGGACACCTTCCGTGCGCGGCTGGAGGCCGTCGAGCAGAAGGTCGCCGAGCTGGAAGCAAACGAAGCATACCGCGACGCGGAGCTCGCATTGCACGTACAGGGCGTCTCCGCGCAGGCGGTACTGGTACCGGAGCTGCGCGCGGTCGCGGTCGCGGTCGCGTCCGTGGAGGTCGGCGTGCAGTCGAGCGCCGCCATAGCAGTTGTCGACGCGCAGATTCAGAGCGAGCCTTCCTCGGACGCTGCCTCGCTCGACCCCATCCCCGTTCCAACGCAAGCCCTTCCCTCCGATTCTGCCCCCGGATCAAGTGGTGCAGCAGACGCCAATGCACCTTCTAGCTCAAACGATACCCCTTCTGCACCCGTATCGTCGTTGCAGACCGTGATCCCAGACGTGGTCCGACACCTGCAATCTTCCGTGGGGCTGTTCTCGTCTTCCCCTGACCGCAGTGGAGACGCAGTTGCGCGACCACGGCGTAAGGGTGAGGACAAGGACGACGAGCCATCCTCGGTGTCGGACCTCCCTTCCTACGTCCTCCTGGTCGGACTCGGCGTTTGCGCAGTGGTGCTGCAAGCCGTGTTCCGCAAGGTGGTCGGCCGCGGCGCCGTCGGCGGCTGGAAGCCGTAGCCCCTCTATGGACGTTCACTTTCTTAATCTGCGGACCCGCGACCGAACTAGTGGTCTTACCCTTACGTTGTTTCCCCGTCTTGCATACCCATGCCCTGGCCCATGTTCTCGAATTCCGCACACTGCTCCGTTATGTCCCCTTGCCCGCTCGTTCACAGGCTTTGCTGCTCGTTTTGGCGATATGTTTATACCGTTTGCTGTCCCTTACGACCCTCATGACGACCCTGTTACGACCGCTCACGACCCTCATGCCCCACGACGCGACTGGCCCGTCTGGCTTCTTCTGCTGTATCTTCCTTTGCCCTTGTGCCTGTATCTGCCCGCTCTTGGTTTATTTTGCGACATCATACCTTGCTCTGTTATATCAAATCGAAGTACACGACCGTTATTGCGCTTCTGTGGGGCACCCAGAAATATTGACTGAAATGTAGGTATGTTCTATACACGCGATATATTCGAGACCAGTGTGCATTAGATAGGAACGCGAGTCCAGACGCGGACGAAAGCCAAACAAGAAAACATCAAATGTTGGAACGGCGTACACCAAAGTGAAGGCCAAGTATCATAGTCTGCGTAAAATATGAGCGACGACCTCCGTGCAGATATAGGCAAAACATACCCGATGGCTTTCATGAGCAAGTATCCGACTGTGGCAACGACCTGATGCATAGTGTATTAGCGGAACGCTTGAGAGAGCAAGCAAGGGAGATCTTACAAATGTCGCGATGATGCTCGCAGGCACGCCGTTCTTCAGGAAGTCGACATTCGACAGGTAGAGCTGGCCCATCTCGTCCTCCTGGGTAGAACTGCAAACACGCACACAATGTAAGCCGCAGAGTCGAAAGCCGTCGTGGAACGCGGACGTACGCAGTCTGGTTGGGGAACCCAGAGACAGGCATGCCCATGCCGGTCGAGCAGATCAGGCCGGTGATGAAGATGAGCAGGTTCGAGCGGTCGCCCGGCATGCTCGCGCCTACTTCCTTCGCGATTGGCACGAGCAGCACGCTCGCGATGGTGTGGCTGATGAACGTCGAGATAACCTGCGTAGAATAGTTAGAAGGCAAGTTGGAGAGGGGAAATGAATAATGCGGCGTACTAGGACGATGACGGAAAGGAGTAGCACGACGGGGTAGAGGTCCAGGCCGGAGATGGCACTGCGAATCCCGTCGCCGAGGACCTCCAGCAGACCGCTGTTGGTGACGCCGTTGCCGAGCGCGATACCGCCCATGGCGATAAACACGACGGTCCACAGGAACTGCTCGAAGTCATCCTACCAGCACAGTCAGCACCACAGCTCACGAATCTAGGATTTAACAAACCTTCTTAAGCACACCCGTCGAGAAGAACGCGATGATAGGCAAGATTGCGATCACACCCATGTCGCCGACGACGTCCTGGATCGAGTGCGCGACACACCACAGAGCGATTGTGAGCAGGCATACGAACGAGACCCACCACTGCTTCGCGGAGAAGCGTTCCTTGGGCGCGCGCACGGGCTTGATCTCGATGTCGCCCTCACCGTCCGGCGAGCGCGCGGGGCGGTAGCTCACGAGCAGCAGTAGCCAGATGAGCACGATCGAGATTGCAGAGACGGGCAGCGAGACTGCGAACCACGAGCCCCAGTCGAGTGGGGGCTCCATCGCGGCGAGGGCGATGAGGTTCTGTGGGGAGGATATAGGAGAGCTCTGACCGCCGATGTTGGCTGCGAGAGCAATGCCGATCTACAGACGGGTCAGTCAAGCTGAACAATGTCTTAACATCAAGAACATACAATGAGGCAGGGGGCGAATGATGACTTCGGGGGGAGGGTCCGTAATATAGGCTGTAGTGCTAATATTAGCATCTGTGTGAGTAACAACCCAAGGCGAGACGTACCTGAATGAGGGTGAAGCACAGAGTTGGTGCCGCGACGTTGCTGATCCACATACTCGCGAAGCACGCGACACCCATGAATGCGAGCAGTACCGTGCTCGGCCTCGTGCCCGCTAAGCTGAGGACCTTCGTGATCAGCACGCGGTCGATGGCGGTCTTGCTGAGTGCGGACGCGATGGTGAACCCGCCAATGAGGAGCATAATGGTGGGCGAAAACATGACGGAGAATACATGCCTGTGTGGCTGTCAGCAAACAATGAAGGCATACTTGACTAACGGGATCACGCACTTGGTGGCCGCAGGGGGTGGCAGAGGCTCTCCATCCGCCGCGCGAATGACATGCAGAACGACCAGGAGCGCGGGTATAAGCGTCGACGTGACGAAGAGTGGGATCGCCTCCGTCGCCCACAGTATCGTGGCGAACACGAGGATCGCCAAGCACTTGTTCGCCTCCACACCGTCCACCGTCTGCACGTTCAGCAGCACGACGAACACCACGACCGCCACAAGCGCGTACAACATCTTCGTCGTCAACTTCACGCGTCCTATCGGGGTCTGCACGTTCAGCAGCCCGCGCTCCGGCTCGACGATCAGGCTCCCGCCCATCGCAATCATGCCTGCGTCGTCGCTCCCGCCGCGCCGCGCATGGCTGATCATCTGCCGCCAGACGGTATCGCGCTCCCATGCGATGTGCTCACGCTGGTGCAGCTTGAGCTGCCGCCGGCCCTCTACTGGATCCCCGTGCGTCACGCAGCGCGCGTACAGGTCTACGAGCGTCGATATCTTGCTGCTCAGCCGGTCCTTGGACGCCTGCAGGAAGGGCGAGGACTGCTCGACGACGCCGTGCAGGTAGCGGTCTTGCAGGTCGCTGTCCGTCACCTTGTCGTACCTGCGGTATGTCGTCAGCGAGCGTAGGAGGGGCAGCTGAGCGAGCATACTTCTTCAAGATCTTGCGGAACCCGGCGTAGTTGAGTTCTACGTAGGACCGCAGCGACGTCGCGAGGACATATGTCCGCGTGATCTTGCGCTTGAAGAGCAGCTGCGTGTCCTGCGCGTAGTTGTTGCGCGCGTTCCACACCGTTTCCGGTTGTGAGCTCGTCGAGCCCGTCGAGATGAGGCTGTCTTTTAGCTTGTTCGCGATTGACCTGGCCCTAACTAATGGTGACCGGCTCGCTCCACGCCCTGCTCCATGCTGCTCGGTGTTCGGGTCAAGAGACGCGGCGCTCGCCTCGATCTCGTCGTGCTCGTCAGACGAGACGCTATACCTACGTGTGCCGCCGAACTTTAGCTTGCTGCCTGGAAAAGATGAGGTTGGGATAATTCGACACAGCATTGCCAAGCACCAGAGCCCGTCCATGCACACGCGTGGTCGACGGTATATGTAGACGTCTGCCCTGGGCCCTGGTAGGCATACAACGCAAGGTGCACATACCTGACGGTCCTACTCCAGCGCTAAGCGAGCGAGAATGTCGACGGCGGTGCCGTGCAGGTGATTCGCCGCTCCGGATGGGACTATGCAGCTCAAAGTCGTCGTCATCTTCATCGTCTGGGTCCTCGTCGTCCAAGTACTGAGGCCCCGCATACGGCCCGTTCAGCTCGTGCTGCTCGACTTCCTGCTGCAGTGCGGTGACTTCATCCGACAACCGCTGCTCCTCCGTCTCGTAGAACAGGCAGACCTTCTTGAGCTCGCGGTCGAGGAGGGGGATGAAGAGCGCGTCCGTACTAGCTGCGTCCGCGCCCGCGCCGATAAGGGCGGAGTGCTCGTTCGCCTCGAGGTCGTGAAAGGACTCCTGGAGGCCGACTTTCTGCTTCTCGAGCTGGTATATGTGCTTCTTCAACGCCTCGTAGCTGCGCGCTGTCGGTATTCATGATGATACGGTAGTAAACGCACGGACGCACGCGATATACTCGTCCCACCACTCTGCCACCGCATTAAACTTGAGCGACGAGCTGCGAACATTTCCCGTTAAGTGCCATGTTACGTCGCGTTGGAGGATACCGCGCACCTGAACTTCATGGCGAAACGCGCGAGGTCGAAATGTGGGGCGGCCGATTGGCTGAGCTGCCGGAGCGGAATATATTCCTCTATGTCTGCCGGAGATCCCGCGTTCTGCTTTGCACGCGCAGGTATACTCACAGGCCGCCCTGGTCGACGAGCACGCCCTGAAAGAATATTGCCGGCCAGGAGAGGACGGTGGTAAAGCAGAGTTGGGGGAGGTGGCGAGAGTTGGGCGAGAGCACGCCGAGCGCGCTGAGTACTGGCGGACGTCTCTGTCGCAGTGCGGTGCTTCCTTTTTTCCCACGGCCCGGCTCGCCGGAAAAGGAACCAAACATTTGCAAGTTCGCGCGGGAATATTTTTCCCCAACGACCAAGCCCTCCGTAAGACCTTTTGTCTCCTACGGCCACCCTCTTGACAGAATGGCTCACATCGAACGACTCCTCGCACAGCAGCACATCCCGACAGACTCCGGGATGGGGAGGTGAGTTTGCCTAATGGTTTCTAGGTGCGCTTATACGCTGACAGGAATGATCGCAGACCACTTGAAGAGTTACTTCGCACGTAGGTGTTGCGGTAGCCACCCACATGACAATTGAGGCTAATAAACTCGGCATGCAGGAACGAGCTTTTGTCAGGGATGGAGTCCCAGCGGCTCCGCACTCATTTCTCCAGCTGTGGTCTAGAGCCAGCTACAGATCTCGACGAGTTCGGCCGCAAGATTGTGCTCGGCGACCTCGAGGGACTCAAAACCATGCACGCTACGAAGCTCGCGCACTACCGCGAGCTCGCAAGCGATGACGTCGCAGCCCGCGCAACAGCCACCAAAGAGTTTTACGCTAAACGATGGGGACCAACCCGCGTCCCGGTTTACAACCTCATCCTACTCTCTCTTCTTGTCATCAACACAGGGGCGCGGAAGGAGCACTTTGCCATCGCCCGGTGGCTCATCAACGACGTCAAGGTCCCTGTCGACGGAACAGACCTCTCAGGCTCGACGGCGCTGCACCACGCGATCACGACGAAGCCCGCATTCGAGCCAGAGTACGCGCAGATCCTCTACGACGCGGGCGGAAACGTGAACCACCGGAACCGGTACGGAGGCACGCCCGCGCACGAGCAGGTCATGACATGGGACCCGAGCAACAAGGAGGTCGTGCGCAAGGCCGCAGACGCGCTGAAGTGGTTCCTCGACCACGGCGGGAACATCGACGTGAACGACACCGACGGAAAGGCGGTGCGCGCGATGGTCGACAACACGCGCCGGCTCGCGGGTGCAGGTCTCCGCATGCCCACGTGGAGGGTCGTCGACGACGAGGACAGGCGGCGCAAGCGGCTCGTAGGCACGATCTGCCTCTTCTGCGGCCTCGCTCCGCCTGGACAGACCACGCTGCTCACCTGCGGAGCCTGCAAGACCGCGAAGTACTGTGCGGCGACTTGTCAGAGGGGTGACTGGCCACACCACAAGATTCGATGCAGGAAGGTGGCCAAGTAGGCTAAGGGCAGGATATAATAGCTGTATAGTATAGCGAGCAGTGAGGCACTCGTCACATAATGACACAGTCCATCTTCTTCTTGGGACGAACTGCCGCGTCGATCGCGCGCTGGCGGGCGGCGTGCGCACGCTCGCGCTCCTCGCGCTCCTTCTCCTCTTGTTGGCGGTTACGTCTCTCGTACGCTTCCCGAGCGCGTTCGTCCTCTTCGGCCTGTAGCTGTCGTGCAAGATGCTCGCTATAAACGTGTTTAGCCATGCCGGCAAACGATAAAGCGCAGACGACTCACTCCGCGCTCTCGGCCAGCGTCAGCCCCCTTGTCTGCTGTTCGAGTGCGGCCAGGGCGCTCTCAGCCGTATGTCCCGCAAAATCCCCGCCCGCCGGGCTCGCGCGCACGAAGTCCGAGTCGACGAAGGTCGACGACCCGCCGTCGATGTCCTCGAGGCGCTCCCACACGACCGACGCCTCGTGAAGAAACACCTGGTCCGTTACGAGTGTGTGCAACGCGCCGTCCGCGCCGGGAGCCTTGTACAGAACGGAGAGATGCGAGCTGCGGAAGAGCGCGACGAGCGCGCCTGGCTCGAGCTCGGCCGCGAGCGTGAAGAGCCCGTAGTACGTCAGCTGCGAGGGCGAGCTCTCGATGAAGCTGCGGATCGCGAGTGCTATGCCGAATGCACACGTCAGCGCGAGAACTGCAGTGGAAATGACAGGACGTACCGTCCTCTACCTTGCGCTGCTGTTCTGGAGTGAGGGTGTAGGCAGAATCATGACGCGACGGTCCGGCTTCCTGCGACGACGATGGCCCAGGCTCTTCAGAGATGACCAGGTGTCCCTTCGTAGCGTAGTCCGCCTCCACGAGCAGGTTGACGGACGAGTCATAGTCCTCGGTGCGCGAGAGGACCGCGTGTTCCGAGCTGGACGGGTCCACGAGCCAGCCGTGCACGAGTTTGATGCCGGCCTGCTCGAACAGCTTGAGTTCGCCACCAGATCCCTGCGGCCTGAATAACGTCGAGCCCGTGAACAGCGGGTTCAGGTCCATGCCCTCTGTAGGGCGGCTATCGTGTTAGCCACGTCATGATGATGATGAGCAGACGAGGAGACGTACTGCGCGTCGCTGGCATGATGTTGAGGGCAGCTGACGTGTCGACGTCCGGGCATTCTGTGAGGAGATATTCCGCGACCAGGCGGGAAAGGTAGTCGTACGAGACGGTGGTACGCTCGAACGGAAGAATTTGGATCTGCTCTCGCAGAATGAGGATATTGCCTACAGAGAAAGGTCACGCAGCTGTCTCAAATGGTCTCGTCATCATATGGCCTACATATGGCAATGAAAGAGCAAGGCCTAATGCAATGATGTAAGACGACGCGCAACGCCAGCTCGGTAAGACGTGGCTAACCCATTGAAGTTCTGCGTTATGATCTTGTAACGTCGAGGCGGGCCATCCGCGTCTGGCTTGAACGAGATCTCTTTGAGGTACCATATTTCTTCAATGGATTCCTTGACGTTGTCGCTCGAAGCGTGTTCGGCGGAGATGCCTTGTTTAGGCAGTGTCTGGTCTTCCATGGTCTTCAAGTTTGAGGCTATTTGAAGCCTTGAAGATGCAAGCGGCCCTAGCTGATGGTGTTGAGTCAGCTGCAGCAACTTGGTAGGGGTGCTCTATTATCGTCCCGAGTCGTTAGTTCGCTCCGAGTTCGTTCGGGCGCTACGTGGGCGTTACACGTACGCGGTTCAGACTCCGCCCAGCACAGTACGAGCGTTGCGCACGTACACACTCGACCACAGTACTGGTCTTAGAATCTCTGATGCATAGTAGCCCTGTATGTTCCGTGTTGACTAAATACTATATTCAACGGCGCTGACCCTCGTTCCGCGATGACAGAGACGCTGTGTGACGTCGCGCCGAACTCGGAACCCACGCACTTTCGCAAGTTCGATGGTGGAAGACACGTCAACATAGTAAGTTTGTTCTGGCTGGGCTGTAGGCTGATTGTATCTAGCTAAATCTGTGTGATAGACTGTGCATATCGTGTGATGCGTCCGGGGCACTGGATGTTTGTGTGGCATGTGCCTGAAGTCGCGCGCCTGCTTCTGTTCCGGAATCCGAGACTTCCTGACGTGAGTGAAAAGGTATCACGAATTTGACGGGGCTCCTAAACCTCGATGAACACATCTTGATGATGTCGCTAGTATGGTGCTTCTCCCGGAACCTGAACCACTCAATCTCTGACATCACTCTATTCCATCCCATCGTAGCCCCACCCTCCCACTATTGAGGTGTTTCCGCGACCGAGATCATTCCCGCGACCCAACAAATCGAAGGATATATAGCCTCCGACCCGGCACGGCCCTACGATGTGGACCGCAGCTCTCCCCCGAAGCCTCCGTGACCCATCTGCCGTTGACATCGAACATGCCTAGCACTTCCGTCCCCAGCGACTTACCCACTTCCCTTCTCAGCGGTCTGCCAACTTCTGGCAGTCTCTCGCTCGACACGACGTACGGCGCCTACCTACTAGGCACCTTCGTCAGCTTGCCGTGGGTGCATAGGTGATCCATGCGTTTCAAACAAACAAACACAGCTATACAGAATGTACGGGCTGAGCATACATCAGCTATACCGGTATGTTCGACTGTGTCCCAAAGACACAACATACATTAGAGTTTTGGTGAGCTCACACTCTAGTCAGTTCCTTCTGCTATCTCTTAGCGTAGCTGAATACAGGTGACCATGGTGATGTAAGACGACGCGCTTGCGCCGGGGCTGTCACATCTAATGTTCTTGTGGCCGCAGGACATTGGAAGCAGTCCACGTTATCCTGGCGATGCACGTGTGGTGAGATCCCTGCCTGCAAACTGCGTGAGGCGCGCCGAACAATATTGATGGCCAATATTCAGCTACCACTATTTTATAACGAACTACGGCAACCCACTTGCGCTATTAACACCGGTTTGGTACGTCCCATCAGCTCGCACAGTATCCCCGGCTGATATGACCGAACGGCATCAGGTCTATAACGGTACGTCTACCATCTTCGAGTCCTTGAAGGAGCACAAACTGCGACTCAACATTGTCACGCTATAGGCCCAACCAGTGGCATCGGTAAGTTATGTGTCGCATGCAAAATGAAGGCCCCCTCAGCTATAAACTTCATGTCAGAATATAGTCGCGTTTGTTGCGGAAATGTAAGGCTACTATACTGCCACTCATGTTGATAGGCTTACGCTGACACCACTCGTCTGTCAGCTTTTTTGCTCAGCGAGTTTCCTTGTGTATGTTTCTGCAACTCCGATATATGTTAGCTTTTCCATGACATTGTGCGCTCCGTAGTAGGACCTACGCACAGGATCATCGCCGCCTTCGCCGTACGTCGAGACATCCATTCCTCATACGCCGTTACTGTATCACTGACTCGCCCAAAGGTCGTTCTTCTCCTGATGCAATTTGGTGAGCTGTTCCTTCGTCGTAGCACAACATCCTGCTCAATTTTGATGACTAGGTTTTACCGTGGGTGAGTTCGTTTTAGGTTCTCATCTTGCTAGCGCCTCTGTTAAGCAGCGATCGTTCGGTTTCGGGATAGCATTGGCAAAGAAAATGTGAGCACGCGATCCTACTATGCAAGGTCCTCTACTCACTGGATGCTTCCGCAGCTCCGGACTCAAGGGCACTACTGTAGTTGGGGTTATGAGCTGGATCTCCCCCGTCAATTTTTGGTGTGCGGCACTCGCCGACATAATGCTCTCCGGATGTATTATCCGCGCCATGAGACGCAGTAGAGCCTACTGCGAAGGGTGACTCCTCCCCGCTGCACATTCTCGTCTGGCAGCAAGGCTTATGTTCATTTTCAGCAGGGTCGACAGTCTGCTGGATCTCTTCATGCTCTATGTCGTGAATACAGGTGCATTACTCATCTTTTAGCGAGGGCTCGGGCTGTTACTTATGTTATGGTGCACAGGTCTGTTGACAGGGTGAGGAGATCCGTCCATTACACTGCGCGGTTCATTCGATTTAAAACTTGAATGGCACAGAGTAATGAATGTCATCCCTGGCGTGATCTTCGTATGTCATTTGTCATCATCGAACTCGACGCCTCGATCGCTGATGGTGGTTGCCATATATAGGTTCTCGCCCCGTCTAATGAAATGCGTTGGACAGCATTTAATTTCGTCACATGTAGGCGTACGTCGCCTCCATCCATACAGCTCTCCGTCACTACTCACTATTCGAACACTGCAAAGTGTCCGGAATCATTCTTCTCTCCGTGTAAGCACTCAATTCGCTTCGCGTTATCCAACAGATTATGCAGCAGCTAATATTTTCCTCATTGATATGATATACGCATGCAGCCTGAATTCGCGCAAGATGTTCCTCACTCGCGGCATGGAGATCCTCGACGGCAAGGTGCTCGGGAGGAACATCATCGCACGCGCAAACCAACTTGCCGCGGCCGAACGTTGGGATGTGCCCCAGGTGCGCAAGCCGGTATACTTGTGCCGTTCATGCACCGAGTCTGACACGGCGGTCGGCGGAACAAGGTCCCCGATAACAGCGCCGCACCTATACAGGTGGGTGTCAAGACGGAGGTGGAGACAGACAGTTTAGATGGGCCCCACAAGAGCGGCGAGTGCCCGCACCTTCGCATGGACCTCAAGCTCGGCGGCTTGTTGGAGGATGTTTAGATCACGCAAATGAGCTGCGTTGGTCGCGTACGGCGCCGCCGTGCGCCAGAACATGGGGGACGATGACGGATATACTTTAGATTGGCGGTCACCGAATGCGCTCGTCGACAATATGTCTGAGATGTTGGGCAAGCTGTTTTGTTTTGCTATTTTGCGTTTCGTGCCAATGTAATAATGCGTTTCCTTGCTGTATTTGGGGAGGAAGTTGGATCGCCAATGATGTCGTGGACAGTTCGAGCGGCCTTGCTCCAGAGGTTGAGCTTGTCGCGGGCGACATCGTGCAGTACAGACCTGCGTCATTAGTACCAGTATGCACTTTGGCCGTCAAATTATATCGCAAAGCACTCCTCATCCGGTGAAGAACACTCTTCGTCGCACATTGGTCGTCCAGAGGACTTTTACTGGGGCGCGACGCTGCGACGCAGTACATAATACGAGTATACTATACAGGTTCAGAGCACATTGCCCTTCTGACAACGCGGACAGCCGTCCGTCTCTGGCCGTACATGACGAGATTACTGACGTGCTTGTGTGAAGAGGAGCAGGTGCGCATCGGCGTGGACAGTGAGATTCGAGTGCACTTTGATGATCAGCTTCTTTGTCTGGCTTGGCGAAGGGACTTTCGATTTCTGAGCGGTGCGGGTATTGCGAGATGGCTGTTCCTGTAGAAGGACATCGAGGGTTCAGCAAATCAGCTTGGCATTGCTGATATCACTGGAGCACAGTCGCGCACCGAATCTCTATACGTTGTAAGACTCGGGTCCCATCCCGACAGCTTTTCCGTCGACAGGCTTATTGGTGCTGCCGTACTCATTATGAGCGAGCACGGACAGATCTAGAGCGCTGTCGCCATGGTCCTCGGTGTCCTGCATCTAGAGCCCCATGTTCTAGACATTCCTGTAAGCCACACTGGCAGATGCGTGAGCTACAGCGCGCAGATGGGACTTACGGACAACAGCCGTTGTGGATCGAACGCGATGTTAGCCGTGGTGATGCTGGGCAGCGTCATCCCAAATGTGCCGAGGTCTTGAATGTCCTGCGTGCGCTCTGAGAGGGCGCGTCTCGAGTTCAGGCTGCGAATGCGAACAGCACATTAGTTGGTGCGGCGTCGTTGAGTGCAGTGGCGGAGGCGCAAGCGCGCCGCGCAGACTTACACTGCGAGCATAGAGTTGGCATAAGCTGATGCCATTTCTGGGTCAGCGTGCGGTCGAACAGAGACACTGGGGACGTTTCATACACTTGGTAGTGGGCATATTAAGAGCAATGTAGTAGAATTTCTGAGGTTTTGTCGCCTGTTCACACGCGCCTTTAGTGGGTTCGTCATTACTGCACAGGTAGAAGGCACGTACAAATACGACACAGAGGATACTGAGGGTACTGTGAGCAAATGTCGGTAAGCTGCCGTACTTGGTAGTGCAAAAAATAAGCCAATGGACCTTGTCAGAAGCCCTGCCAGTTCAGACATCAGTGTGACGCAGACTTGATTAATAGGGAACTGACACATTACCTGTATTGATCGTGTATACTATCAAGACGTTCAGGAGCGAGTCCGTCCTACGCGGCTTTGGTTAGTCCAGCGTGCCGCATTAACATGAGATAGGCTGACCGTCTCATCCCTGTCCGACTCTTGTGCAGGATGACGATCAGCGTGCTCGTGAGGATGACGTCTGCCGCTAAAGAGAATGCGTATGGGACAGCCGTAAGCCACTGGACAAGCAGTACAAGTCGTTAATCAGCGGCCAGCCTAAAACGCGACTGTGTCTGTACGCATGACATGACTCTGCCAGCGGGAGAACGTAGGGATGGTGAAGCTGTGAACACTGTTGTTGAGCCGCGACAGGATGACGAGAACGCAAAAGCCACGCAACGTATCAACAATCGTGACTGGACATGCTGGTGGTCAGGTACGCTCTGCGAGTAAAATTCGCTGATGAAATGTAGACTGACACATAACTGAAACTGGGCGAGGATTGGAGCTATTTAGCATGCGCCGATACCGGAGATGGCGCCGTGCTTACTCGTTTCGCCCAACATTAGCGCCGCCTAGTAGGGCATAAATCAACGCTCGTAATTAAGAGAAGAGGGAGCTTGAGGGACGTACAACTATGAATACAGGGATCTTGTACTGTGGTCCCACTAAGCATAGCCATAGTGAGCGTGGCGGCTTGGACGCTACTCTAAGAGTGGGACCTAGTGACGTACTGGCATAGATACGCCTTGCGTAAAAGCTACGTGTCATTCAGTCCCAGTTGTTGGCATATGAACGGTAAAATTTGCGGAGAGGGACGTACGTTTGCACAACGATTACGATAATAGACTGGAAAGTGTCAGAAACAAGGCTCTTTGCATATAGGGACGATACACTTACTGTGAGGGGAGTGTTCGGCTGTAATGGAGGGATAGCATTAGATGTATGACCCCTAATTGTGATAGTAGGGAATACGCACTCGAACAGACCTGGATACATTCAATCATGCCTCTCGAGTCTGGGCCTCATTTCGACACACGACTGACTCACCAGACACCGTCGTCAAGGAGCGCACAATTTGACTGGCTGGTGACGAGATAGTGGTAACTACAAATTTGCAGTTGCTGAGTGAGATCCAAAACACTTGAGCGGACCTTCTTACCACAAATGAATACACAGAGCGGAGTGTAGTGTATCTACTAAGCTAGGTGGAGCGTTCAGCGCGACACTGGGGTTTGATCGCGAGCGGCAGCATACAACACGGTGATGACCTGATCAACATGAGTAGGAGATAAGTAGCAGTACCAAGTATAAGCACAACCCACAGTCACTTTCAGACGCTGAACGTCCTTCGCGTACATCTGTAAATATCGCACAGTTTGATAAACATTGAGGCCGAAAAGGCTACTCTGGTTCAGCAAGATCTCCGGCTTGTTTACGGACAGATATAGCGTACTCACGCAAGGCCTATGTAAGCACCAATAAGCAGGGCACCGAAGGTCTCATCAAAATCTGACGTGAAGCTATCAGGCTGTACCCCGGGGGTATCTGTAGCGGACAAGCATGTAGATGTGGCGGCCATGGCTTGGACAGGAAGAATGGATAGTAGACGTACTTTGCGCCCTGATATACCGGGTCAGCGCCCCGACTTATGGGAAACCCACGATGCTGTCCCTGGGGGGCGCCTTTCGGTGACAGAGAAGACAAGGGGCGTGTCCGACGTTCACTCGAGCGGGGTCGATATGCACCGCTCTAGCGGGGGACAAAGGTGTTGTATAATCAAATCCTGATGACATTACGACTCCGAAGCCGCGCGGTGGCAGATGAGATGGCGTCGGTCCGAGAGTGGGCGGAGGCAATCATTGTATCAACCCGAGCAGCACGCTGGGCAACAAGCAGTCTTGCACTGTCGTAATAGGCACAAGATCAGTGCGTTGGGGAGCTTCAAGTACATGTACAGCGACGTACCCTGTCGTAGCATTGACGTTGAAGAAGAGTTGGCTGCACTCACTGCTGCGGCAATGTTCAGCGGGTTCAAATGTTGAGGGCTAAGGGCAGCGCCTGAAGAAGGTGCCGGCGTCAGATCTCTTTCCGAGCGTTCGGAGGATGCAAAATCAAGCCTACCATGAGATCATTCTCAAGTAACCAATCCACATACACAGTAGTATCGGTGTCCTCTGCGCAGTCCTCCATATGTTCATACTGCGGCTGTAAAGATCGTAGCATCGCTGCCAGGGGTCAGGGCGACAGCGTGGCGCAAAACCATCGCAGTCAAGTGTTCATGTTGTCGATGAGGCGCCAGGTGCAACCCCATGATATACACACATGACTGTAGCCCATCTTCTGAGAGAGTTCGTAACAGCGGTCGTGGTTGCGATTGAAGCCGGTCGACGTCGAACGCAGGCGCTTGGCAGCGCTCTACTGAACGCCTCGGCAAACACCGGATGACAAGCGCTAGTAGGTAAGCGCCGGGGTTTTAGCCTATCCCTCCTACCCTCATCCGACACTGTGACGATTCCCTGAGCAAAGCCGCCCTTAATCTCATGGATACAATCCTTAAAACATCAGTATCTAGTTAAAACTAGCTCTCCCCTGTGATACACGCTTCGAAAGGCGGTACGGCACTTGCGCCTTCAGCTACAGGCAGAAATCGCCGTCGACATAGCAGAATCTTCTGAAGCATACTCGGAAGGATACAGACCAATAACCTGGCACATATAAGAGCTTCAGGGCTATTATATTTTGTTCTGAGGTCAGTCCGATGATAATTTAAATGAGTCACTCATCGCTACGCCGTTCGCGAAGGGCGCGTGTGTACGTACACTAACGTTGTGGTATAAATCTACAGAATAATTGCGTTATATATACGTTATACAATGTCTGATATTCCGGGTAGCGGCGGATACATAGTGAGTAATGATATGCGGGAGCTCCTCGACCAGCCTGGGGCTCTATCTCTACCCGACGAAAGAAGGTTGCGTGCTCTTTACCGCAAAAGCAAGGTGTCCATATCATTCTCCGCCGAACTCTCAAGTCTAACATATCTGATCTTCCTCCATACTAGATTCTCAGAATTTTTCCTCTGCTCTTCTTGGTCCATTCGCGCGATCTTGCTATCGGGGTGACCTGAAGGCGGTGAAAGAAGTAAGCTTTCCATGACCTTCTCACATCCGTTGCCCGTTCATTGACATTACCAGGCCGTAGAGTCCGGCGCTGCATCAGATTTAACACGGATAGAGACGGGATACAAGCACGGCTATGCCACGCACCTTTTCTTTGGTGCACGGGAGGTCGACCTCTCGTCAACTCGAAGAGACCCAGCAGACCACATCGGTACGCTCAAATACCTCCTCGAACGTGGCGCATCCCCAGACACCCCCGATATCGTCGGCTACACCCCGCTGCACCACGCCTGCATGGCGCATCCCCGCGCAGACATTGCGCGGATCCTGCTCCAGCACGGCGCGAACCCGGACGCGCAGGACCGTTTCGGAAGCGTCGCGCTCATAGGCGCCTTCCAAAACGAGTCGATCGACGCGATCGAGGTGCTGCTGGAGTTCGGCGCGCGCTTGGACATTGCAGACCCAAACGGACATACGCCCGACAGCTTCTTCATCCAGTGCGGCCCGAAGGTAACTGCGATCGTGCAGAAGTGGAAGCGGAAGCGGGCGGGCGCTGCGCATCCGCTGGACGAGAAGCGGTGCGCGACGTGCGCGAGGGCAGAGGGGCCGCTCAAGTTCTGCTCCAGGTGCCATGCAACGTGGTACTGCTCTCAGGAATGCCAAAGTATGTCACGTTGTGTGTCACTCGCGTCGTTGCTTCACTGATATTCCATGTAGAGGAGGACTGGAAGAATCACAGGCTGGCTTGCCTGCCATTCGGCACGGAGAGCACCGTCACCCTCATTCCGTGCTACTCCGACGAGCTCATCTTCTTGGTCTCCTGGTCAGACATGGCGCGCGAGAGGCTCGGCCAACCGTTCGAGGAACGGCCCGCGCGCAACTCGCGCTCTGTCCATATCCCACGCATCTCTCCCGGTCAGACGAAGCAGATGATCATCAAGGTGCAAGTGCCCATGGACGTCGAGGCTGGCCTGCCTTCGGACAAGCGCGTCGGGAATCTCCTGGTGTACGACAAGAAACGAAGTTTGGTCTGCAGGATCCGGAAGTGTGACAATATGGAGGGGTACATGAGGCTGTCGGAGGTCGTGCATACGCAGGGCGTCATGGGCGCGAAGGCGTATTTCTCTGCTGAGATGAAGTCGCCGGACGTGCTCGTCGTTAAAGTGTCTGAATTCTTGGCTGAACAAGCCTTCTGAGTTTATTTCTTTTCTTTTGAGCGGTTTGTGCGAGTGTACTTATATGCGGTTGGGCTATATGCTGAGAGGGGCCGAATTATGAAATATTTTGTGAATAGCCCCGGCTGGCAGGGCGTCGCAAGTGACGATATATAGTACCAATGTGGAACGTCCTTAAGGCTATTGCGCACAGATCACTCGTGAGCCCTCGGTCGGCATCTCCACGAAGATTCTTCCTAGAAACACTGTTCAATACAATAGAGACGGGAATATCCATATTTAAAAAGGTTGCTCGGCCAAAACCTCCGACACCTTGACCACCAGGGCATCCGGTGAAGTCATCTCGGCCGAGAAGTACGCCTTCGCACCAGCCACGCCCTTCGTGCGAACAGCGTGCGATACCTGCGTGTACCCGTCTGCGCAATCGGCCTTTCTGACCATGCACACCAACGTCCGTTTCTTGTCGTACACGAGGAGATCGCCGTCGGGGACGGCACGATTGACTTGCACTTTGATGATCATCTTCTTCGTCTGGCCCGGGGGGATGTCTGGCTTTTGCACAGCGCGAGTGTTGCGGGACGGTTGTTCCTGCGTAGGATGACCGAGCGCCCTGCGCGCCAGGTCGGCGGCTGGCAGCAAGACATCGAACTCTTCCGAGTAAAAGGGCTTGATGATGACCGTGCTTGCCGCCCCTGATGACGAGCGACACAAAGGCTTGTGCGCGTGCCAGTCTTGCTCTGGCAGGAGGGTAGTCAGACACGGCGAAGCTGAAACGCAAGAGACACTCACTCTGGCATGCCCGCGAGCAGTACCATGTTGCATGGCACTTCGAGCAGAGCTTGAGCGGCTCGTCCGGTGCCTTTCGGCACACGGCGCACACCTTCTCGTCCAGGGGCTTCGCCACGCCCGCCCGTTTGCGCTTCCACTTCTCCACGACCGCCGTTACTCTCGGGCCACACCTGGCGTAGCATCCTCCGGGGGTGGCCCCGTCCGCGTCGACGACGTCCAAACTGGCGCCGAATTCCATCAGCACCTCAATAGCGTCGACAGATTCATTCTGAAAGGCGCCCATGAGCGCGACCCCGCCGAACCGGTCCTGCGCGTCGGGGTTGGCACCGTGTTCGAGCAGGATGCGCGCAAGATCCGCGCGCGGGTACGCCATGCAGGCGTGGTGCAGCGCGGTGTAGCCGACGATATCCGGGACGTCTGGAGATGCGCCGTTTTCGAGGAGGTGTTTGAGCGTGCCGGGGTGGTCCAACGAGTCTCCCGACTGTAGCTGGACACGCTGCGAGCCAAACAGAACAAGCGACGCGTACCCGTACTTGTAGGCTGTCTCATGGCCTTTCAGATCGGGTGCAGTCCCTGCTTCGACTGCCTGTCGCGACTATGTATCAATAAAGGCAAAACAACATCGTGTGCCACGCACCGCCTTGACTGCATCCAGCGCGCCCACATAGCAGGCCTGGGAAAACTCGTTTAGGAGCCCAGGATGGAATGTGATGGAGTCTACAAGTGAGCTGTCAGTATGCGGGATAGAGGTTACGATCTGTAAATGCCCAACTTTGTCTGAACGACTCTCGCAAGGTTTGACCTCCTTGGGCAACCGATAGATAGCCAGGTCGGTCAATTATACTCTGCATCCGGCTCGGCACGATCAGCCCACCGCTCCCTGGTATGGTAGACATGGCAGCGGATGAACTTGAAAATCTACTGCCAGTGAAGGTCCAACATCGTCATCCAGAGCGTTCCAGTCAATACCAAACATCAACCAGTACTCGCAGGTTGAGTAGGACTCATTTACGTACAGCCACAGAGTGTTTTGGAGGGGTTTGATACTCTTCAAAGAGACGTGCTGGCTGGCGGTATGCGGTACGATGACGCAGGGTATCCGAGTCAGTCAAAATGGCGGGAGGCTGGTAGCATTGCCTAATCTATTCAGGCACCGGGGAGGCTGCTCCGGCCGATTGTCCGGCCGGCCCGTGCGGTCAACTGCTGTCTGCCAGGATTTGTTCCTCCCCCGACGTTTGGAACGTCTTTGAGATGAACGGGCTACAAAATGCTAGAGCGAATCTAGACTCCGAGAGTCAATGCAATATTAAGCCGCACAGATAACGGGGTTCTATCCTTCTCGATAATCTTACAAACTTCGCGATATTGCTACTTCAAGAGCAAGCACTAACTCAGGTTTCCCCAAGCAAGGCCTGCACCGCCAGATCCCCCTCCCGCGCCCGCAGAATGCGAGCCAGGCGTTCGGCCATCTCTTCTTCCGTCCCGCTCGCGGAGATGCTGGGATTGCATACCCCGTGCGCGGTGAGGTTTCGCTTGAGGGCTCCGGCCGACAATTGCGGCACCACGGCCGAAGAGACGATCAGCGGTGGTTCCGGGTTTACGAGGTACTTGCCATCGAGGTCTGAAACATGGTCTGTCTCAGTGATGAGGATGCAAGAGGGCATACAGGAAATCGTACCGTCCAAGTAGTCTTCGACCGTGCGTGGCGCCTCGACATATAACTGTCTTTCATTCTCGCATTTGGTGCCTCCGTCAGACTCCAGCGCCAGGCGCCGCATCCCGATCATGGTGACGTTCGTCTCCACGAGCGAGAGGAACTGCAGCTTGCGAAAGGTCAGAAGCGCAGGTATGGCGTCGTCGTCCACGCGGAGATTGTGGGAGAGGTCCACTTCTTCCAGCGTGCGTTTGAGGGCGACGAGGTGGTATACACTAATGCAACTCGAGCGTAAGCGGGCGAGATTCATTTCGACAAAAGAGTATTTACGCTTCATTGCCGATGCCCGTATTGTTCAGCCATAGTCTCAACAGACGTGGTACGCGATTGAAGAACAGCACGTCGGCGTCGTCAAGGGCCGCCCCAGAGAAGTTGAGCTCTTGCAGGAAGTGGAAGCCGTCCGGAAGCGAGAGGGCTGATGACACGTGCGGTGATCAGTAACATACATCCGATCGAGGAGGCAATGTACGTACTACGAAGGATATCGTGCGCCCCAAGGTTGAGGCCCCCTTCATCGGTCATTGAACTGACGAGGTCAAGGCATTCGACCTCGGATGTGCGGAACAAGCCCAATACTCGCGCTGTCAAGCGTCCTAGGGGCGATCACGGTATCGGAAAGGTTAGTCGACCCGCGCAAGTGCAATAAACAATGCTATACCTTCGACGGCGAGGACGTCTGCAATGTTTTGATGGGTAGTCTCAATACCTGCGAGTTTCTCTTGAAGTTTGAGCCCAGGCAGAATACTCTCCAGAAACGCGACAAGGATGGCGAGGCTTCGAGGAGTTTCCGAACCGAGCCACTGAAGGTTTCCATCTACTGCAAGTTGAGTGTCCAATCTTATTTAGAGACCACTGGGGACTGACTTTTGGAAGCACCCATGGCTCCGCGGGCTTTTAAGTCGTCGGGAGACGCAAAGGCGCGTCCGTGCATGGAGAATCGTAGTCGGTCCGCCTTCCCGCTAAGAGCGAAACTCTCGTCATTGAGACTGATCGGAGAGAGACCACGTATCGGAGGACCGCGCAGAACAGAACCCGGCGGCGAGTCCATAGGCGATCGACCAGGGGAGGGATCATAGTCGGCAGACAAGTCAAGAGCCCCAGCCGGCGAGAACGTGCGAGATTTTTCGTAGAGCGTATCCCCAGGGACCCAAAGTTGTGTGCGATTCCGTCGCGCTAGCATATATGCAGGGTTCTTGGGCCCAAGATCTGACTGTGGCACGAGTGCGGTGTCGGTGTCGTCATCATCCGCGCTGAGAGCGTCGTTGAGGCGCACAGGAAAGGACACCAGGAGATCGCCACCAGTTTTCGAGTCCTTGTAAAGTCCGAGGGAGAATTTCCATGGGTTTGAAGACAGCTGAAAGCGCAGATCTTGCATGTAAATGCCGGCAGGTACAGCAGGGCAGTAGAAGGGGTTCTGAGGATCTACCACCGGCATCGGGGATATCTTCATCGCGAACGTGTATAGCGAAGAGAGCCGGGTTCTTTGTATCTGACTAAGAAGAGTATGAGAGCAGAGACCACGTAGACAAGCGCAGTTCTAGAGCGAGCGTCGTCGGAGAGTCTGAACAACAGCGGTCCTCAGGTGGGCTACAGAGAGCAAAAATACCGAGTTCTTGTACCACTTTGGAGCTTCACATGCAAGCACGTCAGCTGAACTGCAGATAAATAGAAAATGATGCCTAACATCGTTACCAAACGACACTTGTTAGCGTTGGCTCGCTGATACGGATTGCGATTTTTGATGGTAGTACGCGGATACGCCGGATATCGTAATAAAGAACGAAAGTACTTGTATGATTCACAGAGACCTTTTCTTTCTCTTGTGTTCCGTATGAGACTAGAGCGTGGAGGGAAGCTGAGTCGTGGACATGGTCGTCAGAAGCAAGTTCGGCAGTAGTGGCGCTGGCACTCCTATATGTACGTCTGCGCTGAATTAGCGCCGACACCGCCGTGTATATTGATTCTCGATTTGCGCCCTCCGGAGTCTTCCTTGTCCTCTGCCGCAGCCACTTCCTCTAGCTTGCGCCGCATCCTCGACTCTGTGCATCTGCTATGTTTGCGAGTCGATATATCCCTGTTGATATCAAGCTTAGACATGCCTCTAGTTTGACACACATCCCTGGAGAGCCTTGTTTATCTTTCATGTGGCACTTGGAGTCACTCGAAAGGCTCGTTGGGCACATAGGATTTGATATTGACATAGAAATGAACGATCCATTCCACAGCGCCCGGGTAGCAGCCCGGTCTCGGCTCCGTCTCTGCCAAGATTGATAGCCGCAACATTGGCTTACGGTGTTGCCGTATTCATTCGGGTACGCAGCTCGGACTTCTGCTAGTCACTCAGAACCAGCTGGCGACTTTCACCTCATGTACGTAGCCCGGAGACGATATAGCCAGGAGACTGACATCACATTTTAGAAGCTGTCATATAGTGCAATGGCGAGCTTCACGACACCAGGAAGCGGCGGGTTTATGGTCACTAGTGAGATGCAGAATCTTCTCGACCAGCCCAGAGTACTAGCTGCGCACGAAGAGCAGAGACTACGTGTTCTCTACCAGCAGAGTGAGTCCGAGATTGTCTTCAAGCTTATATTTTGTGATTAGCATGTTGACAGCGGTCTCGTCGCAGACTCGCTTCATTTCTCTCCGATGCTTCTCAACCCGTTCGCTCAGTCTTGTTATATGGGCGACTTGGATGGCGTGAAAAAGGTAAGCTGCTGTGCTTTACATGCAAGCATCCCAATACTCACATTTGTAGGCCGTCGAGTCGGGGACTGCGCCCGACTTGCTTGGGCAGGAAACCGGATACAAGCACGGATATGCTGCGCTGGCTCTCTTTGGCGCGCAACGTGTCGTTATGTCTAGCCGCGCTCGCGTAGATCATATCGGCACGCTCAAGTACCTCCTTGCTCAAGGAGCGCCTCCCGACATCCCAGACGTCCTCGGCTATACCCCGCTACACCACGCTTGCATGGCATTCCCGCGTGCCGACATCGCACGTATCCTCCTCGAACATGGCGCAAGCCCCGATACCCAGGACGTCTTTGGCAGCGTCGCGCTCATGGGCGCGTTCCAGAATGAGTCTATCGACGCCATCGAGGTGCTGCTAGAGTTCGGCGCGCGCCTCGACATCCCGGACAAGAGCGGAATCACACCAGACGCCTTCTTCATCAAGTGTGGCCCAAAAGTGACGGCGGTCGTGCAGAAATGGAAGCGGAAGCGAGCCGGCGCGGCGAACCCGCTGGACGAGAAGCGATGCGCGACATGCGCGAAGTCGGGTGTCCCGCTCAAATTCTGCGCCAGCTGCCACGCGACGTGGTATTGTTCAAGACAGTGCCAAAGTACGTCTGCCATTTGTCACGCCTCGCGTGTAGCCACATAACTGAGCTCGCGCCCAGGGAGCGACTGGAAGAAGCACAAGCGAGTCTGCGTGCCGTTCACCGCAGAGAGCACCATCACCGTCACCCCATACTACGACGACACCGTGGGCCCTCTCTTTTCCCTCTCTGACACCGCGCGCACGCTGCTCGGCCAGCCATTCGAAAAACGCCCCGCGCGCAACTCGCGCCCGGTTCAGGTTCCCAACATCGCTCCCGGCCAGACGAAGCAAATGATTATCAAGGTGCAGGTCCCTATGGGCGCACTTACCCTCGATCCATCCCATCCGAACGTTGGAAACCTCCTAGTGTACGACAAGAAGCGCAGTTTGGTCTGCAGGATCCGGAAGTGCGACAATCCGGAGGGGTACATGCGGCTGTCGGACATCGTCCGCACGCAAGGCGTCATGGGCGCGAAGGCGTACTTCTCTGCGGAGATGAAGTCACCGGATGCGCTCGTCGTCAAGGTGTCTGAGGTATTGGCCGAGCAGGCCTTCTGAAGCCAATGTGATTTTCATTAGATTAATGTACCTGATCGTAGTCAGTCGAAGGAGAAGCCTGGAGGATACAACAAGCACATGGTCCTACCGATAACACCGAGAACAGCGGGGATGCTGAGGGCGCAAGAGGAAAGTACAACGATGAAGGAGAGGGATATACAAGAGACGGCCGAACGACACTACTATGCGGATCATGGACTGTGTTCGCCGACCACATCAGAACTCGTGGTTCTGGGACCAAGCGACCGCGATGAAGAGTAGTGAGAACATGGCTAGGTGAAACTCTGCGCATGATCAGAGTTCCATTACATGCACAAGGCTGCGAAACGAGACTTACGCCCAATCTGAGAACCGGTGGCCCAATCGCCGGTTTTCGCGCCCCAGCCGATCATGGTTGCGTACGAGAGGATGGCGCAGAAGCCCGCAACTCCTAAGAGGCGACGGGTCTTCCAGCGCTCCACGAATTCGACTCCTAGTTCGACGTGTTGAGTGAGTGCAGTCATGAGTTGGCGCTCTCCGCGTTGGTGGGCGGGGTTCCGGAGGAGGTAACACATGCGCATGTTCTTGTGAGAGGAGATCCAGGGGGTGCCTACGCGCTGAGGATAGATAAACGACTGCAGTGCCTATGTCCGATTTAACGGCCCAGTCAGAAAACCTTTCTTCAGGCGGGAACATATACCGCATACTTACTAGGACAGGCGTGAGGTACCTATGTCACGAAGTACTAGTAGGCGCTCGAGTACCCCGGCCAGAAAAATAGACTCACGCAATGCTCATAAGCCCGAAGTACTTCCTCCATCCCCGCAACTGGTCGTAAGTCTTCTTCAGCGCAGTAAGGAGCATTTCATCATCCCAGTCCTTTTCTATCTCCAGCACTTTGAAGTCTCGCCTCCTGAAGACTTTCAAGGGGAACTTCTGCGAGGCGGCGCGGCCTTTTGTATCGCGGGGGTCGTGTGGATCGCAGAGGGTGTCTGAGGCTCCCTTGTCGTGACCAGTGCTGACTCCTTCCTCCATTGCGCGTAGTTCCGGATCGTCCAGCGCAGACCCGCGGAAAGGAGGTCTCCGGCGTGATTCATTGTCCGCATCAAATGTGCCGCCGTTTGAATTGTCCGACGTCGGGACGATGGGATGCTTCAATAAAGTGTACTGGAAAAGTGGTGCGGGCGATAGCCCTATAGCAGTGACTAGATCGCGGTAGATGCTTGGGTGGCTTTGAGCGTGGTAGGGTCCGAATCGGTTCTGCGCCGTGCGTGTCTTAGTGTTCATCCCTGAGATGATAGGGTGAGGCCCGGCGGGGAGGTGTAGTCCGGGGTCAGGATCGCCATATTGGCCATACCCAACAGTGGACGCGATTGATCCGTGACGGCTGAGGCCCGAGCCTGGGGATGGGTTGAGGTGGTCTGTACCGCCAGGGGTCGGAGAGGTAGTGCGTGAGGGAGGGGTGGAACTAGCGTGCGAAGAGGTTGTGGCCAGGGCAATCGAGAGAGCCGGTGCAGGGGATCTACCGCGCTGTATGCGCAATGTTCAAATCAGAGAAAGGGGCGGACATAGGACAGCGTGGTCACTTACCTGTACAAATGATGACGGAGGCGGCCCAGCTTGAACAAGAGGGCGGTCATGCGCAGGGAGTGTAACGGTATCTGAAATGCTCTGGACAGAGTGTTCCGCAGAGTCGGGTTTACTGTTGTTATCGCCGGTGTTCCGACGGGAAGAAGTGTTTGATGCACGCGAACGAGAGCTTGAACGGGTCTTAGTGCGAGCTCGACGTGCCCTGAGAGCGCGCTTGACTGGGAGGCCAGGGCCCTCTGAGCCGTTCGGAATGGGCGAAGACGGGCGCGAGATAGAACTTGCGTTTGAAACTGGGTTGCTGTTACGCCAGACGATGTCGAAGGCTTGTGGTTGAGGACGCTCCCCACTTGACTCTATGTAAGCAGCCATATAGGCAAAGTCGGGGAGAGCGACCGAAGGTGGAGTGCGAACAAGAGGCACCTCTGGACGGGCAGACCATTCTACTTGAACACTTGATACGCAAGAAGGAAAAGGATGAACACATACCAGTGTGTGAAGCCGTAAGTGTATCTGTAGGACATGTCTCCGTTGGGACGGTTTCATTCGAGGGAGTCGCCAGACTATCCGATTCGATGATGGGAGACAGACCACCAGCGTCATGCGTCGGGATAGATGCTGCCTCCATTGCCGTTGGGCGTACACAGAGCTCCATCCCATTCAGCGCATCACAGCCCACATTGTATAACGGAGACAGGGAGTCGACCACGGCGAGTACGTCCTCCGCAGGGTAACGAACTGTTGACCGGAACGGATCGGCAATGGTATTAGGCAAAGCGAAGGATCGGTACGCACCATTCGATATGCCTTGCCCATTGCTCACAGTTTCTTCAAGCCATATTTCGGAGAGAGGGCGGCAGGGGGGTTGTGCGACGTCGTATCCTCGCGCGCGAGAAGAGGCAGACGTCCTAGCCTCGGTATACGACTCTACCAGTTTCTGGTAACGAGCTTCCTCCCGGTCGGCGTCGGCCAAGGTGAGCATGGTCTGCGAGGAAGGGACGTATGAACGGCGCGGAGGGGCGTCGCAGGCGATGGCAATGCAGGCCTACGGTCGAGGATCGCACCCTATAAGGCCGTCGTTTGTGAGCGCAATCATTCGAAGGTGCAGGTGTGACATGCTTCATGGACTTGACAGCGATGCGATGAGAAGCGATGCGAGTCTAGAAAAGTTTGTTGATGTCAGTAAATACACATGGACTGCAGCGAACGGGCCAGTTGCATCGCATGTACCTTTCGTGATATGTCCACGCAAACTGTGCGTCGACATGTGGTCACACTTCTCGTGCAGCTACACCTTTGTTCGTGCTTTCTACTTCGCAAGACGTTTTGAGCACCTATAATCGTTTTGTGAGGGATGCATGTCGCAGGCGGTGACAGAAGACAGAACCCAAGGTCGGATGAACGCCGTGTCGGTCATGCGTGGGGTAATTGGGAATGGGTCTTCCAAACTTGAGCATGATGTGCACCCAGGATTTGGCGCGAGGCGGTGGGGGACTCATCATAGAAGCGTTCGAAGATTCAGGTCTCACCGCCTTTGCGAGGATTCCATTCGCATCGACAGTGCCTTGGGGCGAAAGGTATCGCATTGTGGTCGACATCGACACGAGGTCTTAATGTTCGTTGTCTACCCCGGTGCACTGGCGTCAGCAGATTGCTGTCGGGTCAGATGGGAAAGATCCTCACACGCTGGCGCTGAAGGCGGCAGGGCGATGAAACCTACCGTCAAGCCACGGAAGAATATCAGCGAGCGAATATACCGCATGCCGCCGTTGAAAGGAGTTCGTTTACCCAAGGATAACACCCGAGAAACGCGCTATATCGTACATCTTTCCGCACAATGTTTCATCTGGGTGCAAACCATCCCGTGCTGCATGCACAGTACCCAGGCCCCGAAGATATTAGAACTCATAGTACTCCAGCAGGCACACCAGCACGAGGATCTGCGCAAACGTCTGCGAGAAGAACGCTACAAGATTCCCGCATTAGCATCCGGTCTACAAACTGCAGCGACCGGACTCACACGCGATAGTGAACCCATTCGGCCAGTCGCCCGTGAACCACCCATACGCGAGCGCGATGGAGAGCGAGACAAGCGCGAGGCTAAGCACGACCGCAGACACGGCCCACAGGTTCCAGCGCTCGACGAACTCGACGCCTTGCGTGGGAGACTCCGTCAGCGCGCGCATGAACGCGTGCTCGCCGCGGACGTGCTCCGGGTGCGCGAGTAGATACCGCAGGCGCTTGTTGCGGTGCGGCGTCGTGCGCCCGGGACCGACGCGCTGCGGGTATATGAAGGCGTCGTTTACCTGCACGGGGCGTCAGTGCGTGGGCGGCGTGAGGGGCGGAGGCACTCACACTGACACGGGTTGCATGGCTGTGGTTCGTGGGAGTCGTCAGTCAATGAAAGCATGGCGTTGGCGTGAGACGCACCTCAGCTCCTTCGGCGACAAGCATCCACGATGCCACCCGCGCAGCGCCTTGTACGCCTTCTTCAGCGCCTTAAGCAATTCCTCGTCGTCCCATCCGCAATGCACTTCGATAACCTGACACTGCAGGCCGCGGAACGCCTTAAGGTGGAACACGGCCCAGGTCGGCTTCCACTCAATGGCCTCTCCAATCGCATGGCCACTAGGCAAGGTCTGCTCGATATCGCGTTGGAAGCCCCGCGGGTCAGATGGGGGCGTTTCCATCGCATCGAGTATCCCGCCGACGGCTGAATTGGATAGGGAGGAAACGGCAGGCGCAAAGGGAGCGAAGTGGTATGCCTCCGTAGCACGCGAACCGACGAAGGGGTTGCGGTATGGAGTGCCCATCCCCAACCCCGCCGCAGTGGCCATGTCCCGGTAGAGCTCGGGGTAGCTCCAGTTGGCGTGGTATGCGTACGGCGGCATACCAGGGTAAGCCATCGGCGGCATGTACGGAGTCGGTCCCGGTTGCATAGGGGTCATGCGTGCAAAAGGTGCGGGGAGCGAAAGCGGGGACTGAACCTGCGGAATCCACGCAGGCGCAGGATGCATCGTGGGGTGCACCCACGGAGCCTGCACCTGCGATGAGACGGGGGTAAGATCTGAGGCAAGGGAGGGAGCAGGTGACGTGGCAGGGCCATCCATGTGGCTGAGTGGTCGCATTTGGGTGCCCTCTGCCAGCGGCCTGTCCCCGGACGAGAACCGTACGCTGGAATGAGTGCCCCGGCGAGATGGGTCACGCCTTGCACGGCTGGGGCTGCGAGCGGTCCTGCGAGGTTCAGCACGCATCGGGACCTGCTCAGGAGAGCGCGTAGCCGTCGGTCGATGTTCTTCAGCTCCCAAAGGCGGCTGGCTAGGAGGCCTATCAATGACAATAGAGCCGGAAGGACCCTCGTCGCCTTGAGAGCTGTGAGGGCTATGCTGACGAAGGTGCTTGGCTCTGCTAACGGGCGAATGAGAAGGCGACGACGGCTTGGAGTCCCAAACAGCCGGGCAGACGCGCGCCCAGGCGGTTGCGCGAATCACTATAGGCCCAGAGCGTGCGGGATACGGAATAAAACTCGCGCTGCGTTCTGATTGTACCGTCATTAGAAGGCGATCTCACCATTATATATCGGGGATCAGACTGACCTTCAAGGAGTGTCTCGCTATCCGTCGAGTTCGTTGTCTCCGCCCCGTCGGAAACGAAACCTTCCAGGGATGAACTTGAGGTGATTCTCTGTGCAGAGTGTAAGGGCGCCGTGTCGTGGAAGGCCGCACCAGCCATAGTTGGACCCGAACACGAAAGTGAATTGGGGGTGGAATAGGGCGTCATGGGAAGTCTGTCGGGAGGGCGCCTTATTCGAGGTCGCAAGAGCGACTGGCCATGATCACTGGACGTGAAGGGTTCTGGGCCTCCACGACTGTACTCTGGAGGGGACGTCAATGGACGCCGCGCGAAGCTTTGATAGAAGAGGACTCACCGTCGCGATGACGCCCGTCTGACGAAACACCAGTAGCATGTATGTCCATCGACTCTGGTGATGATCCGATTGGCGGAGACGGAGAGCGCGCAATGACAGGATACTCCAGCACAGATGCAACAGACCTGCGCCATCCCGCAACCATATCAGCTTCGGAAGCCGACATCATAGCGGACTGGCGGGACGGGGGTTGCATGTGCGCAAGCGAAGTCGAGGGCAACTCTGAATCGACAGACGACGAGAGCTACCACTCAAATAAACCCCTGGATTGTGGGTTCTAGCGCGAAGGCTGAGAACATGTGTGCCTCTGCGCAGCTTTTGCATGACCGCACGCCGACGTTCGCCAAACTTCGAGTTCTATTCGTATGGGTAAAGAGGCCCTAGAGCCCGGCGGTTATGACCCTCGAGGCACTTGAGTCGCGCCCCTCATCGTCAGCATACTCACAAAAAGCACAGCTTTGGTACTGGACCGTGTCTATCGCTAGATCGAAGACGCAAACATCACTCTCCTGTGGGAGTTGAGTACCGTTGCCGCCGCCCAGAAGTCGACGAACTCACCGATAAGTCACAGCCTCGTCCTTCCGAGTGAGGTCGCGTGAACTAGGATGAGCGCACTGCAGAGCAAGTGCGAGGAACCCTGTATTCGTATTCGACTATAATTGGGGCCTTCTGATTGGCTGATGGCGATATGACGTCTCATTTCGACCGTTTGCCTCAGGCTTCTGCTCCGTGTCAGAGGATTGCCTGGCGCTTACTTGCTGTGTTCCATGGACTCCGGACAGAGGCGGATAGACACGCATGGGGGTGTTACATGCACAGATGCACTTGAAGTCCAGAGAACGACAGTCAAACATTGGCGCGACTATTCACATGAGCACAAGGCCGATGGTAGAGACCGCGGTCGCGGCGAGAACGGCGTAACCAGAACCGTATGCACCCTTGAGAGTAAGGACTGATGAGACAATCAGCACACGCCTTACAACGATTTCGTGCAGTGGAAAACCCCGTACATTTGCCCATGTCCCAGCCCAAGTGACGGAGACCGTTCAACGAGTGGAAGGCGAAGGGTGCGGCGAGGATGACCTTGCCCGCGTACTTGACGGCATCGGGGAGGCTCGAGATGATCTCGATGACGTGGGTCGAGTCGAACGTGGTAGGCGCAACGAGGTAGGCAAGTGCATACCCGTACAGCACTGATTGCTATTCAGCCACACTGGCACGACGGGCACGAGCGGGTATTACTTACAGACGCTGAGGCCGGCACCAGTCACACGGTTGGCAATGGAGGCGATCCAGGTGAGCTGAGGCTGGTAGATGGTGAAGTGCGGGCTTGAGGGACGGCGCAGCCGCTGCTCGTTGAGGATGTGCTCCTGGACTTTGGGAGTGAGGGACTCGGTTTGGATCGACCTTTATACACACAGCGGCGTTGAGCCCGCGGAGCATCATAAGCACCACATATGGCACTCACCGCTTGGCAAAGGTGTTGCGAAGAGCAGCGTTTCTGGCAACTGTACACAAGTTGAACTCCTATATCTCGAACGCGTGTTGAGTGGGTATATGCGCACCGTTCCTAGGCCTGAGCGCGGCCTGTCTGAGGGCGGGTCCGAGTCCAAGGGCGCGAGTCGAGAGCATGGCGGGCGTGTGCGAGGGGGTGGAGGGAAAGAGCGGGGTCGTCGGTGATGGTGGTCTGCTCGTCGTCCCTGTGCCCGGCCAGAGTCGGGCACCCTCGGCCGTAACGCGGGGGTAACGGCGTCACACGGCATGTGTTTTCGTGACCGCCCGTGAACCTTATTGCGCGCGCCTATTCCGCGTCCGACTCTGCAGCTGCCAGCCAGCAGCGAGGTATGTAGCGTACTTACCACCAAAATATCGTCTCGCGATTGCATTCCATGAGGACGAAAATTTGGCTTTAAGGTAAGTGTTTTGAATTGTTTTATGCATGAGACAAGTTTTGATGACAGGTGTCCGACAAAATTACAGGATATATACTAACTACGACAACCAAGTTGTACAATACAACCACCACCATGCTCTGCTGCGAAACATACAATCAACGTCAAGGTCCACTTCCTATCACTCTATTGATCCGGATGAGGTCTCCAAGTACTCTGTCTGCGCCGCTTGGGTTCTCTTCGTTCGCTTTCCGAGGTCGAGTCTGCGACAACTTGAATCCACTCGCTAGGCCGCTCGTTCTCCTGCCCTTCCTCCGCCTCGAACTTTCGCTTATGCGTGACTTTTTCTTCCAGCTCCACGCAGTCAGGTACAGCGGTTGATGTCGGTGACAGCGATAAGTCAGAAGGCGTGTCCTGGGTAGCGTCGTCGGGCCAGTCATCTCGAGCGATCGCCGCATTGAACACCGCCAGGACCGAGTCGTAAGTCAGTGATTCCGGTGTGTTGGCTCCCATAAACACCAGCCTGCTGAGCTCGCTCATCAAGGCTGCCAGTGGCGGGTTTTCGACGACATCCTCGAGCTTGTAACGTAAAAGCCAGGACGTCTTCAACTCGGCGGCCTCGTAGAAGTCCTCGGCCGTGAAGAGGGGGTGCTCGTGATATGAAGACAAGGGACCATGATACATCCCGAGGTGGTACATGACCATCCATACGAGGACCCAGTAGAATGCCTCGAGGTCGTGCTGCACTGTCCGCACCCATCTATCGGTGTAGTGCATGTCGATTGCGAGGAATTGGAACGTGCCCTATTCACGAGGTCAGTCCAGTTCTTGGAGCAACAATTGACTTTAGGTTTGTACTTACAGCTTGATAGATCGCTATCAGCTCATCCACCTCGTCGTCATACAGAGGGAAAGGCATGCCCTTAAAAGTGGACGTCGCTGCTCCCGACTCGTCGGAACCTTGTACGCCCTGCCAGTCGATATATGCAGGCGGTTTCGTTGGAACTGCCTTCGAAAGCCAGCTTATATCGAAGTCATGCAGGAACCCGATGAAGGTATGTCGACTTGAACGGGTAAGCTCCTTGTTCACGAGCATGATGTTGTTTGGGCTGATGTCGCAGTGGAGGATACCCGCCCGCTCCAATGCAACCTGATGTCCTATACATCTTCGTCAGCATGCACGTAGCAGCCATTACACAATTTCGAGAAAAACGCACCCATGATCGCGTCCCGAATCGCCGTGACCAGCTCCTTGCTGGACTCGAACTCCATGAGAGGCCGCCCAACGGTGTCGACCACAAGTCGCATGTGACTCCGGTCCATTTTGGACAATCCTGAGGCAACGGCGCTCGTGTAGGTCTGGTGCATAGGATAGGGCAACAAAGGCGGCTCCAGAGGCTCGAAACCTTCCGACGTCGTCCCATAGCCAAAGCCGAAGGCACTCGGCACTGCACAGATGGCCGCGCACAACGGCAGATCGCTCCCGCCCGCGAGCACGTCCACGCAATCCGCCTTCCACCGCTCGTGTTCTCGCTCCCCCACGTCCTCTCCGCACACGAGCCCGGGCAGGCCGTACAGCTCCTCGGGCGGAATCGCGGCCAGACGGGCGTAGCACTGCTTCTCCCACGGGTCGTCTATCCGCCGCCATGCCTCCTTGACGATGCGCACCTCCGGCGGACTGTCCTGCACCGCGTCTGTCCCGCGGGTATCTTCGATTGCGCGCCACACCGTCGTCGCGCGCGAGAATATGCTCGAGGTCATGGCCACCAGCTGGAATAGCACAAAGCCGCGGGGCTTCTCGCCGTCCCCGTAGACCTCGACGCGGCGACCCTCGCGAAGATCGACGCCCGCTAGGATATCTGCGCCCAGCTGCTCCTCGACCCAAGCGTGATCCTCGTCCGTCAGCAGCCGCATCGTCGAGTCGGACCCCACGACGCGCCCCGGCGCCCCGTCCCAGGGGTGCACGAACCGCCAGAAGAACTCGCGGAGGATCTCCATGTCCGCGACGGAGCGCAGGCTGAGTGGTGCGGTAACGACCGCGCACGCGTGGTCGAAGCGCGCGATGCGCACAGTGTCCTGGTAGAAGCAGACCACGAACGCCGCGAGGAGGCCGTTCGCGAACATGAGGTTGCGCGCCTTTGCGCCCATCCGGATGAGGACTTCGTGCTGGTACGGGTCGTCCGCGAGGAACGGGTCGCCGCAGGACGGGTCGAAGTCTGTCTCCACGATCATGGAGACGTCGCGCCAGCTTGCGGGGCCGCTCTCGTGGACGAAGGACCGACCCGGAAACGGGACGTATACACCGAAATAATCATCTGGGCGATCCTCGACAAATGCCGCGAACGGGAAGGGGAGTCGCGCGCAGTTGCCGTGGGGTACTAGGAATGCCAACGCTCGATCGGCAGGGAGGTCGGTGGTCAGTGTTTGCAGCGCGTGTTCCTATTTCGATTTTTATCACCGTCAGCAACCAGGACTCCTAGAAAGTGCGAATGTATGTTGGACGTACTATAACGCTCGTGGACGCGTGTTCGGTGCTTTCGGGCAGAGTCCATCTCGAGGACGCGCTCGGCCGAGGACATGTAGTCCGGGACGGAACGAACGTCTCGAGGAACAACCGGTGGCCTCCCTCGTATACGGTTACCAGTTTTTTGAGGTTTGACATCCATTCCGGAGCTTTCGTACGACTGTTCAGACAACTCGTAACACAAGGAATTGTAGATCCACCGAGTGGCTCACCTGAAATACCGTCGTGTCTCCTATACTCTTCCTTGGTAAGGATAGACATGGCGTATAGCAAACGAAGATCTTTGGGCTGACGAAGTGGTGGTGGGAGGAGGAAAGAGGAGTATGTGGGGAAGAAAGGAGCGGGGATTATCGTACTCACGATTCGACGCGCGGGCCACAGTGGCTAGGCGGACAAAGCAGTGGAGGCGCCCGAGCCACTCGTCCGGGCAAACGTATAGCAGGTGCATTCCTCCTGCTCCGCTGCTGCTCACTATATATGTTTTACAGCCATGATGACAAGTCTCGACCAGAGGCCGGAGAGTTGAACGAGCAACACCCCTTCAAGACGATCTTAGCGCTTGGGTCTCGGACCTAGTTGGATTGCGCCGGCGCAGGACGGTACGTATACCAGTGCATTTTGTGGTCGAATACTTGTACAAGATACACCTTTGACCTACTTCCGGTCTACTCACATGTGCTCCTTACGAAAGAGTCCATGATGTTAACCCTGTATCGCCTGACGATCAGTGCGAAGGCACAGCGTGTTCAAGGCAGGGCTGCGTACGCGTAATTCAGACTCATGTTGATACTGTCATCGTGGCGCGCGGGTGACCGTCTAGGAGGAGGCTCAACGTCCTAGATCGGGGGTTGCGCGCAAGTGGTCGGGTACAGAAGCCTAGAAGAAGAGAGTAGGCTGAAGTGCTAGCGGTGGAGTCGGTGCGGCGAAAGGCACGTAGCGGAAGGAAAGGAAAGACGTCGCCGGATGTGGTCGTTAGCATGCAGTAGGCCATAGAAGTCGGGTCACGGAAGAGAGTAGTGTTCGAACATAAGAAACGTTGGCAAGTTGAACAAACTCTCACAAACGGGTGCGAGCGGTGGGAAACACATATAACACGTTGGGGCATGAACCGAGCTTCAGGGCCTCCCCCTTTGTGGCTTGGCTAAGAGCACGCCGCGCGCGTACTGCGATATGCATGATACTCGTTAATGGGAGATACGACACATGGAGCGATGCAAATACGCTCACCTTGAGGCTGTACCCTTGTCTTACACCACGATGATCTTCTACGGCTCTTCCATACGGCGCTGGAACGACGCGATATTCCATCCAGTAATAAGACAGCGGTTGGGAAGGGTGCAAGAGGAAGATCGCGCGTAAGGAAGGCCCCATGATGATTGCGATCGTCTGGGCAGCGCGATCGCGGACCTGGTCCAGTCGCGCCTCCTCCGGGTTTACACGGAACGGTCCAATGTGGGGGATTGGTATGAACGACTTAATCCCCGAAGTCGGCCGAAAACCGAGGTACATTCGGAGTGTGTGCAAATGACAGAGCGGTGCGAGCGTGCGCGCAATCTTCACCTGCGCGCGCGGTAAGCGAACTGATGTATACTTCATGCGATGTGGCACATGCTTACCACGGGAATGTGAGCATGATCCTTCGGGGAACGGTAGATGTTGGCAGTCAACGAAGTAAGGCGCGGAAACGCGTGAGATAGGAAGTCCAGGAGCTTGAATTCTTCGTTGTCCTCGTGGAATTCGATCGCGAGCTCGGTGAGATCAGGTGTTTGGCATTGGCTCAGCAGCCGCAGCGTTTGACTCGCCATCAGCAGTGGTCCCTGCAGCCATCTTTCGCTGACAACACCCCCCTGCCCCCAGATGTAATCGTAGTGGTGTAGTGGTGAGCATAGTGATAGACGCTTGAGGGTAGACGGAAGATGGCTATAGAGCTGATCCTCGGGGTGCGGGTGCATTATGGTGAAGTCCTCGAGGTCAGGCCACGGGCACGCCAGCGTGAGACCAGAAGGCCATATGACGGGCGTGCTCGACTCGTGTCTGATCGTGAATGTGAAAACGAGAGAACGAAGTTGGGGCATGTTGCCTAGGATAACGACGTAGGGGACCTTCGGTTGAGGCGATGCTTCTCCGTAAAGAGAAAGGTGGCGTAGATGTGGCCAGCGCGTATACCGGACGATCTCCGGAGGCAGGGGTTCGATCGGTAGCTCGAGCTTCTGCAACGAGTGACTCAGCTTCTGCAGGAGAATGCCAAGCGCGTCGCGTTCTGCCGGGTGCCACCGCGGATCGCCGCGGGAGATGTCCAACCAGTAGGTGAACGAAATCAGCGGTGCTACATTCATGTCCAACTCCTGCGCGCGCGCACCCAAGGTGCAGAGGAGGAATTGTGATATCCGGAGCTCCCTAAGTTGCGGCACAGCGAGTATCGCTTTGGTAGATGTCCATGACAGCCCGTGATAGATGCGTATGCTTGTTGATATCGAAATCTTGTTCAGGAGAGGCATGCGCTGCAAGGCGAGGGAGAGAAAGCCTGAGGCGAGGAAACCGCACAGGGTGGGGTCTTCTATGAGCCGACGATTGCCTCGCACAATGTCTGCGTCTGGTCGGTCCTCAACAAGCGAGAGATGTCTACAGGAGGTTGGCATTATGATTCACTGTAAGGAGTTGTGCATACCTGATGTAGCGCCACAATGAGTCAGGAGGAAAGATTCTCGCGGTAAGGGGGCTACTGAATGCGACCCGGCAACGTCTGAACAACATGTGGTTGGCTGCTTCGCGGATCGTCTTGCAGGTCATGGATAGTTGAATAAGACATTGCTGCGCGAAGAGCTCTTCGAGTACATGGATGAGCACGTCCTGGTTCAAGTCGAGTACGCTATTACAATGAGGCGTGAGTATCCTCGAGACCACGATGAGTTAAACCACTAACGAGGGTTGATTTGCCATAGCAGTCAGAAGGACGTAATCTAGACGCAGACGTAGGAGTATAATAATCTCGAGGACAAGTGATTGCACGATCGTCGAGCAGGGAGCTGCAATTGCGCGAGTTCTACCAAATATCTGTAAGCATGGCCAAATAAGTACCTAAACTCGGTCCGAGCGCCGCGGCCGACTCGGATAAGTACTCACTTGTAGTAGTATAAGATAGCCTCCTTTTACTCACTCCCGGTCCACCCTCATGCACTCTCGACGTAAGAGCAGATGGTGTTCACGCTGTAGGACGACGATCAGTGAATGGATAGGTGTATTACAGAACCGCGTACGCGTAGTTCCAGTCCACGGCGATACTGTAGTCACGGTTATGGCGCGCGGGTGACCGTTCGACGAATGCTAAACTTTCGACATCGGAGATCGCGCGCGCAAGTGGTCGTGTAAAGAAGTCGGGATGCAGAGAGTATGCTACAGTGTCGACGGTAGAGAGACGGTGAAAAGCAGGAAGTAGCAGGCGTTGTCGAATGTGGACGTCGATGATCAGGACAGGGACGAGATTGGGTGTCAGAAGGGTGGATATGTGGGGGAAGGGGGGTCTTGACCGGGAGGGACTGGCCGAAACTGATGAGCATATAAGTAGCGAGGTACATCTCACACGGTAGATGAACCCACGTCGCGTGATGTATCAGGGATAACATACTCTCCGCCTCATCAATCCAGGAACCCTTCTGGACGTACTAAGAGAACACCGCGCTGGTACTGCGTCATGGCGCATATTAATGACTGAAAATGATAATTGAAGCGATTCGAAACACCTACCGGGAGGTTGTAGCTCACCGTGGCCCATAAGCCGCGGAGGTTGTCTTCTGCAGCGCTTCCATATGGCGCTCGAACGACGCGATACTGCTGCCAGTGCCATCGAGTTGGCTCAAACGGACATAGCAGGAAGATCGTTCGGAGCGACGGCCCCATGCTGTTCGCGATCGTCTGGGCCGCGCGATCAAGCACCTGCTCTAGATACGCCTCTTCTGGATCTTTGTGGCGGGGCCCGCCGATGTACTTGCCGAAGGACGGAGGATACGGCGGCAAAGCCAGCCTGAAGCCGAGGTACATGCGGAGTGTGTGCAGATGCGAGAGCGATGCGAGAGTGTGGGCGATTATCTCCTGCACGAGAGGTAAGTGCGCTGATATCGTATAACGCTCCGACAATACTTACCACAGGGATCTTAGCGTGGTCCTCCCCGGATCGGTAGATATTGATGGTCAGTGACGCAAGGCGCGAGAACGCGCGAGGGAGAAGGCCAAAGAGGTCCAATTCCTTGCTGTCCGCACGGAATTCGATCGCGAGCTCGCTGAGTTTGGAGGTCTGGCATCGACTCAGCAGTCGCAGTGCTTGGGACGCGGAAAACAATCGTTCACGGAAGGCTCCGCCATCCTCCCAAAGATACACGAAGTGATAAGGTTCACAACACAGAGCGAGTCGACTTAGGGTAGAAGGGAGATGGGCGTAGAGCTGGTCCTTGGGGTGCGGGTGGCTGATGGTCAAGTCGTCGAGACTGGGCCACGGGTACGCCACCTTGAGGCCGGGAGGCCACACCATGGGCGTGGCTAGCTCGGGTGTGAGTGTGAGCGTCAAAACGAGACAGCGAAGTTCGGGCATATTGCCCAGGATGGCGATGAATGGGGCCTGCTGGCGGGGTAATGCTTCTCCTTCCAAAGAAAGGTGGCGTAGCTGCGGCCAATGCAAGCTCTGAATGATTTCCAGTGGGGCTGGTTCGAGCGGGACGTTGAGCTTGTACAACGAGCGGCTCAGCTTCCGTAGTAGGATACCAAGCGCATCGCGTTCCGCCGGAAGACAACGGGGAGCGCCCCGAGAGATGTCTAGCTCATAAGTAAACGAAAAGAGCGGAGATACGATGATATCCAGCTCCTCCGCCTGCGCTCCCATCGTGGAGAGGAGATGTCTTGAAATGTGGAGCTCCCGAAGCTCTGGCGGAGCCCGCATCATCTTGAATGACGTCCACGGTAGCCTGTGGTGAATATAGTTGGGACCTGATATTGAAAGCATTCTGAGAAGGGGCATGCGCTGCAAAGTATAAGATAGGACGTCGGACACGAGAAAGTCGCAGCGGATTGGGTTGCCCGTGAGTTCACTATCGTCTGCCACAGTATGCAGCTCTGGATACTCCTCGTAAAGTGAGAGATATCTATGAGTGGTTGGCACCACACTTCAGCGAGCTATAGGAGTATGCACATACTTGATGTAGCGCCACAGAGATGCAGGAGGAAAGGTCTTCGCGGTAAGCGGGGCGCTGAAATTGACCTCGCAACGTCTGAATAGAATGTAGTTGGCTGCATCGCGGATGTTCTTGCAAGTTACGGATAGAGGTATAAGACACTGCTGCACGAGGAGCTCTTCGAATATACATATAAGCGCATCGTGGTTCAAGTCGAGTATGCTGCGATAATGAGCCGCCATTAGTGCTATCGACCACAAACCACGGTCCGTTGAACCACTCACGAGCATTGGTTTGACATGGTAGCTGATGAAGTTCAAAAATCTGTGCGCCGACCTTGCAATTGAGGCCAGAGGAATCAGAGTGGTCGTACCGTTGCAATTCGACGGACTCCAGAGGACGACGCGTTCAAGGCGTCAATCCAGCCGCACCAAATATCTGCAAGCAAACGCAAACAAATGCGTGTGGCTGATATCTTTCAACGGACGGTCGAATAAACTGGCTGCCGGGCACGTCCATCAGCGTGTTCGCCTGGACATCGCACTAGCAAGCCTGGGAGATGTGAGATGGCCTAGGTACTGAAGAAGGAGTTCTCGCTTTGCAATCACGGCGGACAATACCGACGTTGTGCGAAATCTGAGTTCGCGGTATTGGCGCCCTCGCGTTCGAGACGATACCGCCGTCTCGCTCCTCGTCTGTCCCCGTGCGCTCCTGAGTCTCCGGACAATTCCCCTTAAGCTCTTGTCTGTTCTCGCGGTCTAAATCTGCGAAAGACGGGTCAGATGTCTCGAACTGCTCAGTGTGGGGGCGCCTACTTGAACGTTCTCTTGTCTGCCGCGCGGATCCTCGGTCGTCCTCCCTGCGCGGCTGGTCTCCTTCCCGGCCGGTGTGTGCGGTCCATCACGCACGTTCGCACTATCCAGTGCGCGGAACCCTGCGATTGGTCAATCTCACGACGCACGCGCCAAGTCGACGATTTTGTGCACTCCAGGGCTCGACCGCGCCGTCACCGCGCCGGGCGTCCACGAATGAGCCCATCGCAACCTGCGAAGTTCTAGTAAGTGTAAACGCAATGCGTGCACGCTTTCGCGGGTGCGTACCTTCCCTAGTGCTCAGAGGCACCCCGGGAGAAAAGCTCAGGGAGCTTCGAAACGGCAGTGCTCGTCGAGCACTCCCCGAGCGCATTTGGACCAAATCACGTCGCGCATAGAGGAGACAGGACCTGAGTGAATGTTACAAGAGCTCTGCATACGACCCCGCAGCAGCGCGTTGTCGTAATGCCGAGGCAGAGAGCTCCGAGGGAGAAGCGGGGGGGAGAGGCCCAACGCAGCCACTTCACTCGAGCGGCAGTCCAGTGCTGGGACGCCGACGTCGCACACAGCGTGTCGTAGACCGCCCAAGGAGTCGAGTGCGCCGGTCCGCGGCGGTGCATTTCGTGCGCGAGGCCACTCAGGGCACTCAATTCTGTTCATTTATTTCTACTTTATCTCCACTTTATTCACACGACCTCGGGTAGAGGGCCAGGGTGACGTCATACATCCTGCACAGCGCTACGAATTGTTCAGAATACCGTGCGGTTTATTCCTACGGACTTTGAAATGGAAAGATGAGCAGGC